>JAMPIV010005598.1:0-280058 GCA_024509875.1 Oreohelix idahoensis | reverse complement strand
TGGTAATTAATCAGGGGATCCAACAATTTTCGCATCTTCCTTGAAAACACACTCGGAGCATTTTTCAGTCCGAATGGTAGCATATTGAATTCATAATGTCCATCCGAAGTGCTAAAAGCCAAATAAGGTCTCACTTCAGGCTTCACTGGGATCTGGTAATAGCCTTTACTAAGATCCACCTTTGAAAAGGATTTTGCCTTGTTCAGTCTGGCAAATAACTGTTTTGTGTCTGGTAATGGATCCACTTGTCCTTCTGTGACAGCATTCAGTTTCCTGTAATCTATGCACAGTCTGTGTTCCCCAGACGGTTTTCTCAACAAAACGACACTAGAACTAAAAGATGATTCACTGTGCGAAATAATCCCCTCCTTCAACAAATACTCTATTTCTTCCTTCAATGCCTTCTCCTTCGCGAACGGAATAGAATAGGCTCTCATACAGATTGGGTTTGAGTCTACCAGTTTCAAGTCATACTGTAGCAAATTTGTATGGCCTGGTTTATCTGTTAATACATCTGTATGTTCCTCCAGAACCTGTTGAACTCTCTCCCTCTGGTTTTTAGTCAGGTGCTTACTGACTTTTACCTGTGCTGCTGTTTCACAAGGATGTAATGGGTATTCATGTGAGGTGAGTGTTCCTTTTGCATCTGGGTTGCAATAGCCAAGGTCAATAAGGGGGTGCTTTCCTGGAGTGGTCTGTCCAGATACTTCTTTAACAGGTTTACATGATAAACTTTTTCCTTCCCCTTTTTGTCAATTTTATAGTTTGTTCTAGACACCTTCTCTAGAACCGTATATGGACCTTGCCAACCAATTTGTAATTTATTCTGGCTTCCGGGTAGTAGAAGCAGCACCTTCTCTCCGACTGCCGGTTCCCTGTCCTTTGCCTTCCTATTAAAATATGCTGCATGTTTCTTCCTGGCTTGTTTCAAATTATCATTTGCCAGTTTCCATCCAGCTTTCAAACGAGTGGTCAGTTCGTTCACATATTGATACGATGAGGTAACAGTCTCTTCCGCCTTCTCATCTGTCCAGGTCCTTAATAAAGCTTCTAAAGGACCTTTTATTGGCCTCCCAAATAGCAGAGTTGCGGGAGCCATCCCGGTTGAACTATGTGGTACCTCCCGGTACGCAAACAATGCGGCGGGCAGGAATTGATCCCACAGATCCGGTTTTTCGTGTGCCAGCTTTCTCAGGATAGAAATGAGAGTCCCATTGAACCTCTCTACCTGGCCGTTCCCTTGTGGATGGTACGGACTACAATGAAAGTGCCTGGCTTGAAATAGCTTAAAAACTTCTTCCGTTAGTTTCCCCTTGAACTGAGATCCATTATCCTTCAAGATTTGATGCGGGAATCCTAATCGGGTAAATATTGTAAGTAGTGCCTCTGCTACATGTTTTGAATCAATTGATGGCAGGGCTACCGCCTCTCCCCACATAGAACAAGTGTCCACCAGAGTAAGGATGTAACTGTTCCTCCTCTTGGTCCGAGTGAGAGGTCCTACAATATCCACTGCAACCCTCTCAAAAGGTGTTCCCACTATGGGCATTTCCCCTAGAGTTGCAGGAGCAGTCCAGTGCTTTGGAGCTACCCTTTGACATTCTGGGCAGGATTTGACATATCTTTTTATATCCTCCGTTATCCCTGGCCAGAAGTAATGACAAGCTATACGCTGTCCTGTGGCGCTGATCCCCATGTGACCACTGAAGGGAATCGCATGCCCGAGTTCCATCACTTTATCTCTATATGAAGTGGGAAGAACCAGCTGGTTGTGACCATTTGTTCCAGTTCCGGCCTTCCTGTATAAGAGTTTATTCTTCATGAAATATTCCCCCTTGCTCGGAGGTGTGTGGCATTTGGGCAATTTTTTAAAACAGGGCTTGAGTGTCCTATCCTCAGCCTGCGCCTTCCTCATCTCCTCTGGATGAGCATTTATAGGTTCACCTTCTTCCTCCTTCTTCTGTGACCTGGTCTGCACTGTCGCCATGATCACAGGTTTCTCGGGATTCCCCAAGAAGACGTATCTACACCCCAATATCAGAGGGTAGATTGGTTCATCTATCACTGCTGCTCTGATTTCTCCTTCCACATAGCGAGTTTTCACCGTTATCCTTGCGATTGGAAGTGTCATGAGTGGTATGTCCTTAGTCGCCCCTTGTATTTCCACTGTTTCTGTGGTATACTGACTTGGGTCCACTAGGCTAGACTTCACAACTGAATCATAATCCAAACCTGTATCATAAAGGCACCTTATGGTGACCCCATTACAAATAACATCCTCACAAACTGGGGGGTGATAAGGTTCCTGTTGTCCCTTAGGATTAACCTTTAATCTTTGCGTCCCCGACTTCATTGCAGCAATGTTTGAAGGTTTCCTTCTACAAAATTCGGTGTTATGGTTATCCTTCTTGCACCATTTACACCATCTTTTTCCTTGGTTCAACGGTTTTCTTTCATTGAACTTTTGGTCATTGAACTGTGAGTTTCTGTCGCGATAGTCATTTCTTGGCCGCTCAAAGTTTGTCCTACCTTTATTTCCCTGCTCTCTATTATCAAATTTATTAAATTGCTGTGGAGCTTTAAAATTGTCTATGTGCTTCTTTTTAGCACCACTTACCTCTGCCTGGGCTGCCTGATACCTCTCAGCAACATTCAAAATTTCCCCCAACTTCTCTGCACCTTGTTCCATGAGAAATTTTCTCATGTCTGGAGCCATGGACTCTCTCAATTGCTCAATCATGATCATTTCTTTAAGATCTTGGGTCTTCCCCAGAGCCGTCCATTTCTCCAAATAGGTTTCTAGTCTAGCAGAGAATTGGTGGTATGTCTCCCCAGACAACAGTTTGGCATTTCTGAATTTCTTACGATAAAATTCACCATTCTTCTCGTACCTTAATAACAAAGCCTGCTTTAACATGTCATAATTGTCTTGGTCTTCCCTGTTCATTTTAGCAAATACTTCATAAGAAGTACCCCTCAATCCCTGTGATAGCTTTAAACTCCACCTCTCTCTCTCTAACCCATATGTAGTAGCTAATAACTCAAAACGTCCTAGGTACCCCTCTATGTCATCGTCTTTTTCAACAAAATGGTCTAAATGAAACCCCATAGCTGAGTTTGAGGCTCCCAGACTGGGCGTAGCATCTGAGGCAAAAGGGCTGGCACCATTTTCAGGAGTCGGGCCTTGTAATTCCAGCTCCCTTAGTCGTAATTCGTGCTCCCTCTGCAACCTTCTATCTTCTGCCTCCCTTTCGGCAGTCAACCTTTTTTCTTCTGCCTCCCTTTGCTGTCGTTTTTCTTCTGCCTCCCTTTGCTGTCGTTTTTCTTCTGCCTCCCTTTCGGCAGTCAACCTTTTTTCTTCTGCCTCAATCTGCAGCCTCTTAATTTCTCTATCAGCCTCTAACCTCTTCTCTTCAACTAACCTCCTTTCTTCCCGTTCAATATATTTATCACATTCAGTCGTTACGTATTGAATTAAAATTTGACCATCCATTCCCATCTCCTTCGCGGTGAGCACAGCAGCTGATCTAAATTTTGCCAGCTCCGCCATACTTTTTAGACAATATAATAATATACAAGCTAAATCTCTAACCAGTAAATACACTAAGTACTTCTTATGACTATAGTCTAACTAATTCTAACTAACCAGTTAACTAATTAATTATTACTGGCTGTGAAGATTCACCAACTTTTATCTGCAGGGACACTTTTAATTTTAAAGGAAATTTTACAATTTATTTCCCTACTTTTATTTCTCCCACCAGGAGATCCTAATATTACTGTTGGGCTAATTATCCCTGGACAAGACCCCAATATTGTCGTGGTGTTTGATGGTATTGTATGATGGTGTTATTACTAAATGTAAATTGTATGAGGCCAGCTGTGAAGGCTCCTGAGATAAAATGTAGTGGTGAATTGTCAGAAGGCCTTTCTTGCTACCACTACGACCTCACACTTAATTTTTTTTTAATGAATGTGGCTACGTAAAGTGTCTAGGGTTATGATAGGTAGTGTGGTGTAATGGATTATAAATATACCCACAGATATTAACAAGACTAATAATATTAATAAATGTTAAAATACACTGAACTAACTCACGTGTGTAAAATTTTTTTGATATAAGTATATTACATTTATTTTGTTCTGTGTCAATTTTTTTAGGTTGACCAGAACTTAAAAGGATTTAGAGATTATGAAAAGAAATGCATAGAATATTATATCATAAATGCAATAGTGTACATATATATGTACTATACTAGTTAGTTTTATTAAAATGTTCTAGTATTCATCTACTTGGGAGGATAGTACTGTTTGTGCTGTTGGGGTGGCCTCATCACACCTGTCTATATTGACTACACAGTGTCCAGAAAATGGTGGGAATTTTATGGGGTTCTTAGTAACTAAAGGGCGTTGGTGAAAGTCCAGCAGACCAGAGGCTCACTCATCTGGTAGTTGTCGCTCTGGTGCTGAAATCAGGTGGTCCCACCTCTCCGTGCTGTCGGGCAATAATGGTGGTCTCTGTCACAAATACTGCACAGATACACTCGAGTAAAGTCACCAACTGAATAGACCCTGCTTTGTTGACGACAGAAACTCGCAGCTCTGCAATCAAAGTATGGGTCATGTGTTAAAATCTATTCTCTACCCACGTCTGGACACAACAGTGACACAACAACCACATCATACAGACAGGTCAGATCTCTCTGACCAAACAGCACATTTACCATGGTGGTTTTACATCAGATAGATCCTCCCAGACTATAGATCCTGAAAAATGTTTATTAGTTGTTTGCCCTAAAAGAGGATAGGTAATATGTATCATTATTCTCAACACTTGATCTGTCTTGCATAATCCTTGCTGGAGTTTATGTACATTTTTGGTCCCTAGACCCTGACTAGGGCGGGGGGTCTAGAGCAAATCCCTACTTGTTTGTAAGGCTAGATTTCGATATGGCAGTATCAAATCACTCAAACATGAAACAATATTCAAAATATATAAGGAAATAATTTCAATCTTACCAGATTATGAATAAATAACACAGAATTGCTAGCAAAACTCAGCTGAGCTGCTGGCTATAGTATGGCGTCCCTAAATTTATTTCACTTGCTTTCATATGGAATCACCACACTTTAAAATCTGTGTCTATCACTGAACAACTATTGAAGAATGGCCCCACTTTCGCGTCTGAGCGCTAATTATATGATTGTCTGTGGCCAATCACTGCCTCGGTTTATTTTAAATTTCAAATTTCCTACCATAAAGTCATTTCAGTCATGCTTCAGTCAAGTATGGATGTTTATCTGTTAGTCTGTCCGTCTCTACTTGTGTTTCTAAAAAAAATGTGCTTGATTTTTTGAACCAACCTTTCTCTCCCCTCCAAAATTTTGTCGTTAAAAGTTATTTTTAGACACAGCTACCGCTCAAAAACCCTCTCCTCCATACTAAGTAAATTTGAACACCTGCGTCCAAGGTCGTGTTTTTGTGTGCAAATTGCGACACTTTTTTATTCAACACAGTCTGTCGATGATGTGAACTACACTGTCTTTTGTCATTATCTTCAATATTATCTATCCGTTTGTAAAATTAAGACCATCTTAGTTCACTGCTCAGAATAGGCCATCCGGCCAGCTAATTTTTATATTCCTAACATTAATATTAAGAAAAAATTACTTTTTAATTTTTGTAATATTCCTAACATCTGCGTTTTACCGCTCCATTCAAATCAAAAGCTTGGTATCGCAAAAGCGTCCAATAAATGACTGTGGCGTAACATATCTAGGGTCCCTTCTGTGGAGTTGCTTACTTTTTATGTCAACTTGGGAAACGTGACTTTTCTCCGTTTCCCCCCCCAATTGCGTCTCCTTAGCCTTTCCAGTCATATTTTTTTTTCTTTTTGATCCGCCGTTCCCCTCCTGTCTAGCAAGTCAATTATTATGGAGGATGATGACCCGCGGTCTAGGCGATCATGTACATCAGCAGCCTACGCATTATGTTTTTATCCTTAAATGTTATCTTTGGAGGGATTTTACCGTTGTATCTCTGTCAATTTCACTACAACAATCATGATACTGACTGTTATAGAAGGAAACCTGTGTATATGGCCACCCTTCAGGTCAGGTCGACCTCTAGAAAGGAGGAGGATATTCTGATAGATACCACTCCAGATGAGATGAGGAAGGCGCAGGCTGGGGATAAGACCCTCAAGCCTTGTTTTAAGAAATTGTCAAATTGTCATACACCTCCAGGAAAAGGAGACTTCTATATGAAGAACAAATTGATTTATAGGAAGGCTGGATCTAGATCAAATGGTCAGGGACAGCTGGTACTTCCTAAAAAGTATAGGGCAGAGTTAATAAGGAGCTTACATGTGAAAC
Organism: Oreohelix idahoensis; assembly: GCA_024509875.1. Taxonomy (NCBI): domain Eukaryota; kingdom Metazoa; phylum Mollusca; class Gastropoda; order Stylommatophora; family Oreohelicidae; genus Oreohelix; species Oreohelix idahoensis. Next base: position 273,683 of record JAMPIV010005598.1, on the reverse strand, counting down.
AAGATGGGGACCATGAGAAAATAGGTACCATCATACAAAAGGTGGCTCACAATTATTATTGGCCCAAGGCAATGATTGACATTGAGAATTTTGTAGAAAGATGTGGCATATTACATGAGGGAACACCCACAAGTGGGAACAGTGATCAGGACCTAGACACGCCACGGGGCAAACTTAGGCCTGACACTGAAAAGAAAAATGAATTTAATAAAGTGGACAAAGTGGAATGGGAGCCCCCTTTTCACGGACAGTCTTCACTTGGATGTTTTACCATGGCAACTATGCAGCGAGTACAAAGAGATGTCTTACCCCAGAATAGGCCGAAAATCCCTCAATCGGACTTATGTGAACTGGAGGAAGAAAATGTAGAGAGGAGATCGCTCACAAGGAATCTTAAGTGGGGAGAAAGCCCCAAGAAAAGATTTGGTAGCGGTCGATTTGTGAATGATGATTCTGGGAAGAAAATCATCACTATAGGGCTTCTAGTGGAAGAGACCATACCGGTACCTGGAAAAACAGGTCAACAATATTAAAGGTCCATATGTAGCTCTGTTAAGAACGTGGACTGATGAAAAGGCAGAGGAAAATATTACCTCATCATACCAATATGTGAATGAGCTGACCACTCGTTTAAAAACTGGCTGGAAACTTGCCAATGAAAATTTGAGACAAGCCAGGAAAAAGCATGCTGCCTATTATAACAAGAAAGCTAAAGACAGAGATTTAGCTGTGGGAGAGAAGGTACTGCTTCTTCTACCCGGTAGCCAGAACAAATTGCAAATTGGATGGCAAGGTCCATATACAGTTCTAGAGAAGGTGTCTAGAACAAATTATAAGATAGATAAGAAGGGGAAAGAAAAAATCTATCATGTGAACCTCCTGAAGAAATATTTGGACAGAGAAAATCAGGAAGAGACACATTTGCTGACCTTGTCGGTTGCAATGGAGATGAAAAAAGAACCACTTTCATCATTTGAATATCCATTACACCCCTGTGAGACCGCTGCACAGGTGAAAATCAGTACACATTTAACGAAAAATCAGAAGGAGAGAGTGCAACAGGTTCTAGATGATCATACAGAGGTGCTAACGGACCGTCCGGGGCATACAAACTTATTAGAATATGATATGAAACTTATAGACCCAACACCAGTCTGTATGAAAGCCTATTCGATTCCTTTTGCTAAGGAGAAAGCTTTGAAGGAAGAGATAGACTATTTGTTGAAGGAAAGAATTATTTCACACAGTGAATCTCAGTATAGTTCCAGTGTGGTTCTATTGAGAAAGCCCTATGGAGAACATAGACTCTGTATAGATTACAGGAAACTGAATGCCATCACAGAAGGTCAGGTGATCCATTGCCGGATACAAATCAGCTGTTTGCCAGGCTGAATCAAGCTAAATATTTCTCAAAGGTGGATCTGAGCAAAGGCTACTATCAGATTCCAGTAAAGCCTGAGGTTAGACCTTATCTAGCTTTTAGTACCTCGGAGGGACACTATGAATTTAACAGATTGCCATTTGGATTGAAAAATGTGCCCAGTGTCTTCTCTAGAATGATGAGAAAATTGTTGGATCCCCTGAATAATCCATGCATCACAAACTTCATGGATGATATCCTCGTAGCGACAGAAACGTTTGAGGAACACATTAACTCTCTGAACATGTTGTTTGATCGACTTAGAGAAGCGAATTTGACAGCCCGACCAACCAAATGTTGCGTTGGATGTAAAGAATTAGAATTCTTGGGACACACAGTCCATCAGGGAAACATGACCCCTGACCCCAAGAATTTGGAGAAACTGAGAAAAGCACCGAGGCCACAAACTAAGAAAGACGTGAGATACTTTGTCTCATTATGTGGTTTCTACCAGAAATATATCAAAAACTTTAACTCCATATGTGCACCATTGACTGATTTGACACGCAAAGGAAATCCAGATAGAATTACCTGGACAGCACAGTGTGAATTAGCATACCAAGAATTGAAGGAAAAGCTCACAAGCAAACCTATTTTGAAATTACCTGATTTAAGTCAAGAATTCATTGTGAGAACGGATGCTAGTAATCTAGGGTTGGGTGCCACCCTGTTACAGAAGTCAGATTCACTGGATGGGAAATTAACCCCAGTGGCATATGCTAGTCGTAAGTTGAATACAGCTGAAAAAAATTATTCAACTAGTGAAAAAGAATGTCTCGCAGTGATATGGGCGATCAAGAAATTCAATATTTATCTGTATGGGAAGGCATTCAAGTTACAAACAGATCACAAACCCCTGGCTTTTCTAGCGCAAGCCAGGCATGAAAATGCTAGGTTACTACGCTGGTCTTTGCTGTTACAGCCATATCAGTTCAGTATAGAATATATTTCTGGGAAAACTAACCTAGGTGCTGATTTTCTAAGCCGCCATCCATGCGATGAAAATCAGAGTAATCCCCAGGCATAGATAATAGTTTATCTATGTGTATATAGAATTAGGAACTGACATATGATGTCTGTTTTAAGTAGGGAGAATTGTGGTGAAAAATTCTAATACCCATATATAAATTAGAAAATAAATGTAAAGCAGAAAGCAAATATAAGAAAGAAAGAAGAATGGAGCAAGATCAGTGCTTTCCCAATAGCACAAAAGCCTGAGATTAATAACGCCGGAAGGGATGAACGCAAAATCTCTGCTTTCCCTGCTGCATTCTTCAAATAATTGTATCGCCACACCCCCTATAAAATATGTACTGTATTTTCTCAATGACCTAGATACTAAAACTAACATTAGTGTAATTACACGCACAAGGAACTTAGAAAGACAGACGGACGAACTAAGAGAGAGAGAGATGCACTGAGGGACACATGCAGTTATGCCGCTCGCTGTGTGTCGCTGTGTAAGCCATCTCGCACACCGTTTGCATGGCCTGATTTTCAAATAAACAGTGATGAAAAAAACTAACGACACGACATTAGGTTTCGAAAACAGGTTTAATTCTTATTAGGAAACCTGATACTCTACTGTTTTACATCTGAGCTCCTGACTTTATACTGATAGTTCAGTTAAAAAGATGCGGACAGATGTTAGTTAAAAATAAACAACTAAGATCGAAAAAGACAGTATTTTAAAATAAGCCATTTAGTCTCATGATAATTGTATATTCGGGTTTCTGAAGACTTGTGGACAAAGAATAAGTAATTGGTTGTTTAAATAGTCCATTAGATAATTAAATAGTGGTAATAAAACATATAGAGAACAGAGATACTGTCATGTCGAGTCATATCTGCTTGGATGGAATTGCATGATTTTTTTTGAAAACACGTAGGTGAAAGAAGGCTAAGATAATACGAAGTAGGGGATTGGCTTGATTTTGAAGGAAGCCGAGGTATGATTGGCTAACTTAGATATACGAATCTAGTTGTTGATAGTAACACATATTAGTGTGAGATTTTTTTTAAGAAGTTAATTCAAAAATAAAGATAGGCTTAGTCCGATTGGCCAAGGCATGTGACCTTAACGAAAAAGTACGCTGCTCGTTGCCATTAAAAAAAAATATTCATAAGAGCAGGAAGCGGCGACAGACTTGTGCTGTGTTTTATAAGATATAACTACAGAAATCAGTCTGGGACAGCGGGCAAATCTAAAAGTGTGCCATATTCAAATGCCTTATTCATCGTAACCTGTGTAGATTTCCTTTACATGTGGGGTTCCTGCTGGTACTTGTATGATGCTGATACTGAATGATAGAGCAATTCAGCACTAGATCAAGGAGTCTCTGACACCTGCTGTTATAAAAGAGGCTTAAGACCAGAGGATTGTGAAGCGTTTGGCCAAACTGACTGCAATTGCTGCGATTCCAAGGCTCAGATAAGTGATATCTGGCCTGGAACAACTTATTACTATTCCTGAAAGATCTCCTGTATTGAATAAAAACATTCCTCCAAAAAGAATAACAGAGACCATATTATAAAAACTAAAGAACATTGGGATGATGATAAACCCCAAGCTGCTTCATAATACCAGTAATTAGATATATTAAAGAATATCCATTTGAAAATTGTACCCATGTACTATAGACATACTGTCTATTGCATGTAAATATTTTAATATATATTTGTAATTATATTATGCAATCAAATTAATTATCATTGACTAAAGTCCTGACCAAAACAATATTTAGGCTCAGGACCAATAAAGTTTAACAGAAAATTTTTCATTATAAAATTTAACAGCTGGAGTTAGTTGAGTTTAACTTAGGATTTAATATTTGTTTGTATATGTTTTGTATTGAGATTATTCCACAACACTTTTACAATACCCTAGACACTTAACGAAGCTATTATTCACATTGATCAAGAATAAGTCTGATTGAGATCGAAACGTGGTAGCAAGTAAGGTCTTCTGTATACACACCAAACTTATTATCTTCAGAAACCTTAACAGCTGATCTCATTCAGTACACTAGGTCCCCTATCACCATATTTATACCTCATCAACTCACCACACTCTCTTTCTCTGGGTATTCCAGAACAAGGACTGCCTTGTAATTCTATCAACAGGTTTCCTCAATGTGTGTCATATCCATCGCCAGAGTCTTCTTCTCAACTCTTGTTCCATTGGCACTTGTCTGGTTCTTGTCATCAGTTCCACATTTGTGACTTTGTCATACCATTTCAGTCCTTTTATTCTACGTAAGCACCCGTTTATAAAAGTATGTAATTTTTTGGTTGTTGTTTCAACATGTTAACAACATCGTAACAATATCCGGTCATTATCACCGGTCAGCGGTAATACGTTTGTCGCTTTGAGTCGCCTAGCCAATCTTTGATAATAGACGATCCTCGTTGGACAACCATATTGTTTGTTTGAGCGGCTGGCGACCCTTTTGTTTGACGTCTGAAGAAGGCACGACCACATAGGCGATAATGAGATAATAGTTTCCCGGGCCCATCCCTGTGTGTGATTAATCACAGATTTGTTTGTGTGCAATCGAAGTCTTACGAATTATTATAAAGATGTCACGCGTTGGAATATTAAATTTAATATTTTAAACATGTGGGGGATATGTTGAATTTAAACACCCCAACCCAAGTAGTGCGAAAAGAGCTTACGATTGGATTGAAGTGAGAGCCGGAATATACAATGAATCTCATTGGCAAGTTTGCCGTGAAGTACAATCTGTGATTTGAACTGGAAACTAAAAATAAAATCTAGCGAACTCAGAGGCACAGAACAGACAGCTTCGCAACTTCAAACAAGCAACTCACAAAAAGCCAGAAAAAGAAGGATCGGACCTAGAATTTCATACTTATAAGTTACAGATTAAAGTATTTGGGAAACTTAAAACATTAAAAATAAGCCCGAATTTATAAATTCAGAGACTGGAAACATAGGCCTTGGATCATCAGTCATAAAAGAAATAATATCCCAGACCAAGTGATTCATTGAACAAATAAGAGGAATTTCTCAGACGAAATTGATTCGAGAGCACATGCACCGAAATTGCTCGTGTCCATCTGAAACCTGTGCAAGGAGATTGTGTATAACCTACAAGTTTGGGGTAAGTTGTGAACATTTCTTTTACAAATGTGAATTAACATGTTTTCTTGTTAAGTGGTTATATATGAGGCGAGCAACCTCAACAGACGAGAATAGTATGTTCATAAACCACTTCAGCAAGCGCTGGTGATTGTTTCTGGCTAGTCGTGCGGAAAACCCGACAGCAGAGGTGACCCCAGACTCCGACTGGAGCAGTGATGAGTATGATTACATCACATGTGCCTCAAGTGTAGCGTATCGTTTTTTGAGATATATGTTACTTGTTAAAGTTAGTTCAGGTACAAATCATTATTCGCGCTGTCCAGGCACATTTTCCGAGTTAATACGCAGAGGAATAGTGATGATTTCTATTCATCTTTTCTGAGATACCTTTTCTTTTTTAAATTTATCCATTACTTCCCTTGCCAGTTTTAAAAAAAAAAAGTTTTGCCTCGTTTGGCGAGGCACGTCCCGTTCAACCTAGTCGGCTATATTAGGGCGCATGTCCAAATATAAAAGACCCTTAGGTCTGAGATAAACTTTACCCTACCAGTTTTATTGTAGCCCCCTTATTTATTTAAGTAAGAGACGTAACAGGCGCTCTGGAGATTCGATCCCGATCCATACTTATAACGCTGCCACCTCGCTGTTCGAGTGACCGTGTTATAAATCACGACCAGCAGGACACTCTAAACCCCAAATTTCCCCCCTTTATTTGTTTTTGTGTTTAAGCAGATGGATAATATGTAGAAACAAAAATACAAACAATAAAATACAAATCTGACCAAAAGAAATATTATTAAAGGAAATATACAAAGCCAAACAAGTGTTTGATTAGATTAGCTCACATCAGTCGAGCAGTAAAGGGAGATGCTACAATCCTGAGGGCAGCCAGGTCGAATCTTCGTGGAATCAAGAATCTCAGGAGACCAAGGATCTGGGTCAACTGGAAGTCGCCACCTGTGAGCAGAAACCATGATGAGTTACTGGGTGAGTCGATTCCTTGTCTTTTGTCTCGAGGTTTTGTTTTTCGCTAGCCACACCACACACCAGCCAAGATTGTTCATTACTTATTTCCCTCAATGTTCCTTACGGAGCACGGAGTCATCACTGCAGCGAGTCCTGTTACTAGTGACCTGCACCTACGTATTCATGTGCTCTTGCCGTGGTGGTTTCTCTAGCAATTTCTTTTACATGATGATGTTAGTAGACCCATGGAATACTTCATATCAGTCGTCTTTTACGACACGCCAGAAGGATCAGTAATCATGTTCTTTTAGTGTCTTCCTAAAGACCCCTAGGACTACCCAGGTCAGGTGTAAACCAGGTGGAGTTGCTGGACTGAACCTAGGACAGAGTGATTCCAATATTTAAAAAAAAAAGTCGATTTAGCATTTGTTAAGTTTTTTAAGAACTGAAGTGCGTCAGGGATGCCTCTTGCTACCATTTATTCTTCCTACTGGCTATAAATTTAATTGTAAAAACATCAACCTCAGCCAACAGAAATAGAATCCAGTGGACATCTAACTAAACAGCTTGACGATGTAGATTTTGCCGAGGTGACCTGGCACTTCTGTCTCACAACCGTAATCAGATGCAAGACAAAATTAAAATACATGATGAGAGATCTCAGCAAGTGGGTCTGAAAACACACAAGGAGAAAACAAAGATAATAGGAATAAATACAGGAAATGATAACAATATTGTACTGGAAGAAGCACCACTAGACATACCTTGGCAGCATTATAGACATACTTAGAAGGACAGACAATTATATCAAAATAAGAATACTAAAGGCTAGCGAAGCTTTCGTTACATTAGGAAATATACGAAGATCAAAAGAAATCAGGTCCAACACATAAATCTAAATTTTCAACTCAAATGTCAAGTCAGTCTTATTTTATGGTTCTCATAAATAAACACAATCAACAACCAAAAAGCTACAGACTTTCATAAATGGCTGCTGGCAGATTGAAGTGGTATGACAAGATCACTAATGTGGAACTTACTTACTTACTTAGTCATTCCCCTTCTACCGTGAGGTGTATAGGTTTGGAAGAGAGAGCGCCAGATTACCTTATCCGTTGTCTTCCTCCTGGCCTGGTTCCATTCTAGTCCTCGGTCCTTCAAAGATTGTCTAATGTTGTCCTCCCAGCGGACTCTGGGTTGTCCTGGAGGTCTGCATCCCTGGCTCTTAGTTTCCCATGCTTGTCGAGGTAGACGATCTTCTCCCATTCTGCAGACATGGCCAAACCATCTTAGTTTGGATTTTAGGCCTTGACGTATCGTCTGGTTGCGGGCCGTGTCTCTTCTTGTACTAATGTGGAACTAATGACAGGAACTAGACAAGTGCCCGTGGAACAAGAGATGAGAACAAGACACTGGAGATGGATAGGACACATATTGAGAAAGCGTATTGATAGCATTACCAGACAGTCCCTGTTCCGGAATCCCCAGGGTCAGAGAGATACAGGAAGAGCAAAGAACACATGGAGAAGAGAACTGGAGACAGACGTGAAGGAAATGAAGAAATGGAAATGTCCTGACCTGATGGCACACGACAGGAAGACTAGGCATACGTTGGTTGAAGGCCTATGTTCTTTTGGGAGTTGAAGTTGAAAAAATAAGAAGAAGATGTCTTTTAATGCTTAGTTATTTGTGTTTTAATGACGTCAATACTTTTAGCATACATAAAAAAAATTATGTGACTTTATACTAATCAATCAATCAAGCAATCAACCCTATTATTTAACTCCCGAAGGGGGTAAGGCTTTCAACAAACACGTGCGAAGTCGTCCAGTGGCGTACCATCAGGTCAAGGTCTTTTCCCGTCTTACTCGTCACTTTCATTTCCGTCACAAGTTCTCTTCTCTATGTGTTTTTCAGTCTATCTCTGCCTCTTTTACCTTGCGGATTTTAGAACATGGACTGCCTTGTAATGCTACCAACAGGTTTCATCAATGTGTTTCCTATCCATCACCAGCGTCTACTTCTCATCTCTTGTTCCACTGGCACCTGTTCTTGCTATAAATTATTGACATTATTGTCTTTGTTATACCATTTAATATTAGAATTCTTTACAATATATTACCTTCAATTACCATTAGCTGCAAATATTATCAGAAATGTCCATTTGCTATATATATATATATATATATATATATCTATATATATATATATATATATATATATATATATATATATATATATATATATATATATATATATATACTGAAGCACATTAAAAACGCACCACCTGTATAATCCAGGAACAGAGTGTGAAATGTAAATATAAGTGTTTACAAGTTTACATATTTGGAATCTTTATTCATTTTCCTATGAATCCATGCTGGTCATTAATTTGTACATTTGATTGTTATGAAATTAATTGCATTCTGTGCAGGCAAGGGAGAAAACCAAAAATGCAACCAATAAAAAAATTCATTCACACTATCCTCAGTATCTGGTATGTCCACCGTGTGCTTGCAAACAAGATTGGCAGCGACTCCGCATGGATCGCACAAGTCTCTGAAGGAAATTCCGGGGAATCAAGTTCCATTCACGTGTAAGAGCAGCTTCAAGCTGTTGCAGATTAGCTGGAGAACCTTGCCTGTAGACTCTGCGTCCAAGCTCGTCCCACAGATGTTCTATATGGGACATGTCTGGTGATAGGGCAGGCCAATCAATCGTCACAATGTTCTGCTGCTGTAGATATTGCTGCGTAATGCATGCAGTGTGCGCACGTGCGTTATCCTGCTGGAGAAGCTGCAAGTCTGGATAATTTGTGAACGCAGGAGCAACCAATGCATCCAGAACCTCATCTCGATATGTCACAGCATTAACATTTCCACGGAAGACGTGAAGAGGCAAGCGATGGTGAAAACCGAATCCTCCCCAAATGTGAATACTGCCACCTCCAAATCGGTTGTGCTGACGAACACAGCAATCTGCAAAGCGCTCTCCACACCGTCGCCAAATCCGCATACGTCCATCAGCAAAGGATATGTTGAATCTGCTCTCGTCTGTGAATAGGACAGCACTCCACTGCAGTCTAGTCCATCTGACATATTGCTCTGCCCATTGCAGGCGCTGCTGACGATGTCTGTGAGTCAAGTTTGGCCCAACATAAGGTCGTCTTGCAGTAAGGCCTGTATCTCTGAGTCGTCGTATGACTGTCATTCGAGAGACTTGCCCACGTCTACCCACTATTGCTCTTGCTGTTTGACTTGCCGGGAGAGAACGATTCCTTAGGTGACTCAGCACAATATGACGATCTTGCGCAGGGGTAGTAACTCGTGGTTGGCAACTCCGAAGTCTATCCCGGACACTGCCAGTGGTTCCGTAACGTTCATTGAGACGTACAATAGTGCTGTGGTGGCAATTCATCCTTCTGGCAATGGCCCGCGAGCTCATTCCGGTCTCCAACATACCAATGGCTCGTTGGCGGTCGTTTTCAGATAGTCGTGGCATTTCAAGCACATATACTGGGTGTTTTGTCTCAACGGCCTTTTTATACCGAGTATACTGCCACAACGCGTACACATTTTCAGGATCATAGCTGTTGGGAATAGTGTTGCACATGTAACTTTCATTGTTTTCATGAAGTCTGTACACAAACCCGTGGGTTGAATCATGCACTTTCCATTCCAGCAGCCATTCGCTCTCTACCTCATGACAAACACGGGGAAAATCCATTCCCACACCTTTTTTTTTCCCAGCTTCTCGGCATCAGTATATATAATTTTAATGTGCTTCAGTATATATATATATATATATATATATATATATATATATATATATATATGTGTGTGTGTAGTGAAATTGACAGAGATACAACGGTAAAATACTTCCAAAGATAACATGTAAGGATAAAAAACATAATGCGTAGGCTGCTGATGTACATGATCGCCCAGACCGCGGGTCATCACCCTCCATAAAAAATTGACTCGCTAGACAGGAGGGGAACGGCGGATAAAAAGGAAAAAATATGACTGGAAAGATTGCGTGAGACTGGCAAGGCTAAGGAGACGCAATTGGGAGGGATGGAGGAAAGTAAAAATTCACGTCCCCCAAATTGACACGAGGTACGGAATGGACGCTTTTGCAATACCAAGCCCTTGATTTGAATTCAGCGGCTAAAACGCAGATGTTTGAAATATTACAAAAATTTAAAAAGTACTTTTTTCTTAATATTAATGTTAGGAATATAAAAATTAGCTGGCCGGATGGCCCATTCTGAGCAGTGAACTAATAGGTTCTTAATTTTACAGACGGATAGATAATATTGAAGATAATGACAAAAGACAGTGTTGTTCACATCATCGACAGACTGTATTGAATCTAAAAGTGTCGCTATTTGCAAAAAAAAAAAAAACACGACTTTGAGACGCAGGTGTTCAAATCTACTTAGTATGGAAGAGAAGGGATATTTGTGGTGGCTGTGTCTAAAAATAACTTTTAACGACAAAATTTTGGAGGGGAGAGAAAGGTTGGTTCAAAAATCAAGTACATTTTTGTAGAAACACAAGTAGAGACGGACAGACTAACAGATAACCATCCATACTTGACTGAAGCATGACTGAAATGACTTTAGTGTAGGAAATTTGAAATTCAAAAAAACCTAGGCAGTGATTGGCCACAGACAAGCATATTGTCGGCGCTTAGACGCGGATTTGGGGTCATTCTTCAATAGTTGTTCAGTGATAGACACAGATTTTAAAGTGTGGTGATTTCCATATGAAAGAAAGTGAAAGAAGTTTAGGGACGCCATACTATAGCCAGCAGCTCAGCTGAGTTTTGCTAGCAATTCTGTGTTATTTATTCATAATCTGGTAAGATTGAAATTATTTCCTTATATATTTTGAATATTGTTTCATGTTCGAGTGATTTGATACTGCCATATCATAATCTAGCCTTACAAACAAGTAGGGATTTGCTCTAGACCCCCCGCCCTAGTCAGGGTCTAGGGACCAACAATGTACATAAACTCCAGCAAGGGTTAGGCAAGACAGATCAAGTGTTGAGAATAATGAAACATATTACCTATCCTCTTTTAGGGCAGAAAACTAATAAATATTTTTCAGAATCTATAGTCTGGGAGGATCTATCTGATGTAAAACCACCATGGTAAATGTGCTGTTTGGTCAGAGAGATCTGACCTGTCTGTATGATGTGGTTGTTGTGTCAGTGTTGTGTCCAGACGTGGGTAGAGAATAGATTTTGACACATGGCCCATACTTTGATTGCAGAGCTGTGAGTTCTGTTGTCAACAAAGCAGTGTCTATTCAGTTGGTGACTTTACTCGAGTGTATCTGTGCAGTACTTGTGACAGAGACCACCATTATTGCCCGCCAGCACGGAGAGGTGGGACCACCAGATTTCAGCACCAGAGCTACAACTACAAGATGAGTGAGCCTCTGGTCTGCTGGACATTCACCAACGCTTTGTAGTTACTAATACCCCCATAAAAATTCCCACCATTTTCTGGACACTGTGTAGTCAATATAGACAGGTGTGATGAGGCCACCCCAACAGCACAAACATTAACTATCCTCCCAAGTAGATGACTACTAGAACATTTTAATAAAACTAACTAGTATAGTACATATATATGTACACTATTGCATTTATGATATAATATTCCATGCATTTCTTTCATAATCTCTAAACCCTTTTAAGTTCTGGTCATTCTAAAAAATTGATCCATAACAAAATAAATGTAATATAATTCTATCAAAAAATTTTGCACACGTGAGTTAGTTCAGTGTATTTTAACATTTATTAATATTATTAGTCTTGTTAAATATCTGTGGGTATATCTATAACCTATTACACCACACTACATATCATAACCCTAGACACTTTACGTAGCTACATTCATTAAAAAAAAAAATAGTGTGAGGTCGTAGTGGTAGCAAGAAAGGCCTTCTGACAATTCACAACTACATCTTATCTCAGGAGCCTTCACAGCTGGCCTCATACATTACATTTAGTAATATCACCATCATACAATACCATCAAACACCACTACAATATATATATATATATATATATGTATATATATGTATATATATATATATATATATATATATATATATATATATATATATATATATATATATATATATATATATATATGTATATATATGTATATATATATATATATATATATATATATATATATAAACAACAGAGAGAGAAGAAAATTATTGAGGACATTAAAAAAATCTAGAAAGCATAATCTTTAAATTGTAAAGACGTGAAAATAATGAAGAACATGTACTGGCAACAAACAGCAGTTATAAGAATAAGTAGAGAGATTAGAAACGTTTCACCAGGTTGAAAGGGGTGTCAGACAAGGATGTGTGCTGTCGCCGCTTCTGTTAAATCTGTACTTTGAAAGTATATTGAGATCCCTAAAGGACATATCAGGAATATCAGCTGTTGGACATGATATAAGCAACTTGAGACATGCTGATGATGCAGTCTAAGTAGCAAAACGTGACAAGGCCAACGCGTACAGGAAGCCTATTCCTCGTGTTAAAAGGAAGGAACCCACTTCCCTTGGGCATGTTATGAGAGGAAGAAAGCTATAATACATCGTGACAACAGGAATGATTGAAAGACAAAAAAGACAACGGACGACAAAGAGAGAAGATTCTGGATAGTCTGACGTCACAGCATGGAAAGAAGTCAACAGCTGAATAGATAACTAGTACTGTAGGCAAAAAGTTGTGGAGGAGCATGATCACCTACATCTCCAGGCATGGTACTTGAGTGAGAAGACAATATTTTACCACAAATTTGGTTGTAACACACTACCACACATTTTCGTTGGGTGTAAAACACTACCACACAATTTCATTAGTTGTAACACACTACTACACATTTTCATTGGTTGTAACACACTACCACACATTTCTATTGTCCATAAAATATTACCGCAAATCTCCAACAGGTGGTTTGGCATAGGGTACACCATGAAAGACTTTATTTTTGTCACTGTATGTACCTCTTACCGGCCCATACTGAGTGTGGACCAAAAGAGGGTCCGATGTCGTAGCTGTAGATTTGACCTCAAGGGTTAAATCTTCATGGGCCACATTGTTTCCGGGTTGCTCAATATTGCTTCTATTACCGGCAGACAACGCAGACGAAGTCACACGTTTTGCTTTGTTTACAGAGTTGCTACTGATGATTGGAGGCAGAACCCCGTAAATCACTACAGCGGTCAGCATGACAGACGCTAGAATAGCCAAACACAGTGTGGAGTTCATCATTTTGTGTGTTCTTTCTCCTGAAAAACAAGAAGTAATTATCTGCATTTAATTTTCTGCTTAGCTGTTTTGTATCCTTATGTACGCATTCATATCAATACATCTAACACCAGCGGAGCAGACTGGCAGCGTGATCTTCGCCTACTCATTTGTCGGTAAACAAAACTATAGGGCGCCGAGGGAAGCGTGAGACAGACCGCCAAATTTATGAAAGTAATGGATGTAGTTTTACAGGGATGAGACAAGCCTGAATTAACCTGCTAATGTTATGAAATAAACAGATGTGGTTATATGAGAAAAATGAGAGACGCTGGAAGAAACTGGCGTCATTTATGAGAGTGATACGAGGTAGCTTAAAAAAGTTCCCAGAATTTGTGTATTGTATAAAAATAAGTAACAACACAATTATTTACACTACATTTCCTTCAACATAGTTCCCTTCGGCAACTACACACTTTTGCCAACGTCCATGCAGCTGTTGGAAACATTCCTGGAACCCATTCTTTGACACCTCTCTCAGCTGCTTTAGCGCATTGGTGATAACGTCCTCAGCATCCTTAATTCATTCTCTGCCCATGCAGTGCTGATTTTAGGCGAGCGAACAAGAAAACATCAGGCGGTGCCAGGTCGGGAGAATACGGAGGATGTTCCAGGGCAGGCACATTGTGTGTTGTGAGGTATTGCTTTACCAGCAGGTATCGATGTTCTGGCGCATTGTCATGCAGCAGAACTCAACTGTTTGCTCTCCATTTTTCTGGGCGTTTCCTTCTGATTGCATCTCTTAGACGACGGAGGATATCAATGTACATTTCCTTGTTAACCGTTCGCCTTCAGGAATGAGTTCATGGTAAACAACACCCTGGGAATAAAAAAATAAAAATAAAAAATTCCACTCAGAGGACTGATGTTTTGTCTGAGGATCGTGCAAAAGACACCACGTCTCGTCTCCTGTGATTACCTTGGTGAGAAAATTGCTATCTTGATCGGCCACAGTGATTAGGTCTCCTGCCCGTGTCAATCTCGGTTCTTTCTGTTCAGGAGATAACATTTTGGGAACCATGTGTTGACAAACACGGTGCATGTGCAGTTCATTGTGGAGAATACTGTGGCAACTTCCAACTGATATTCCAACTTCCGAGGCTATTTTCTCTAAACTAAGTTTTCTTTCAACATAAACAACGCTCCGAACACGCTCAATGTTTTCATTGTTTATCGAGGTAGTCGGTCGTCCGCTACGTAGATCATCATCGACACTAACACGACGTTCACGGAAACGCTTGTGCCACTCAAAAACTTGCGATTTCTTCATTACGGTATCACCATATGCTTTATTAAGAAATTGTTACTGTCTCTGAGGGTGACTTCTCAAGCAAATCACAAAATTTGACATTTGTACGTTGTTCAATCAAGAACATTTTCAATTCCGACTTCTGTTCGAGAGTACATGTGAAGGTTACATCAGTCATGTCGTTTCCTCAAGGTCATTACCAACTTATAAAACTATAATCTCCATGACATAATCACTCATTCAAACATGAGTCGACTATTCCGGGAACTTTTTGAAGCTACCTCGTAGATGTGGTTATACAAGAGACACCTGAGACAGACAGCCAATTTTATGAATGAAAAAGATCTCGTTACATGACAGCGAATTACGAGGCAGCCTTTGTTCTGGAATCCTCAGGGAGATCAAAGACATGAAGGGGTTGAAGAAGAATGCAAAGACTGAGTTGATGGCACGGGACAGGAAGACTTGACATAAGTTTGTTGAAAGGCTATGCTCCTTGGGGATGTAAAGGTGATGGTGGTGATATTAGAACGAATGAAGAAGAATATCAACCAACATTGCGCTGTCGATGTCTGGACATGAACAATCAAGCAAGAATTACTACACCTTGTACAATAAGAAAGCTGATAGAAGCAGCAAATAAAACCTTTTGGCTATCAGAGAAATGATGAGAGAGCAAGGCCGGCGTAAGGGTTTCATCCGCCCAAGGCGACACTTAAAATTTGCGCCCCATTATTCTCAATATTCAAACTTTCATGCCCTGTTATTTCCCCTTGTTCATTGTTGCCGTGTAGAAAGTTTAGAGATCGCCTTTTTTTAGTTTCGGTTCTTCCATTTCTCTTTCCGCCCTGCGTTTTTGAAATTGGAATCCAGACTTTCGTTTTTTTTTTGTTGGTTTTTTTTTTGTCTGCTATTCTTTAAAAATAAAAATAATAATAATGAGATAAATAAAAACAATAAATAAATAAAACATGGAAACAGGCTGCATCACTGCAGTCTGGCTGAGAGAGTAGGGATCGAAGAGGGAAGGCAACCCCGGTCCCAAAAAATGCCGTGCTGAAGTCGGATGTGCCGGCCGAAAGGCGCAGATATCGCAGCTCGCTGTAAACAGACACAACGCAACCAACTTTTTTTTTTTAAAATTTAATGAAGAAAAAAAAATCTCGTTCAACCTCTAATGGGTGTGGTAAAGTGGGATGATATAAATATTTATAAGGGACTTAGTGTACTGACTGAGATCAGCTGTGAAGGTATCTGTATCTAATAGGTGTAGTGTTTTACAGATAACCTTACTTGCTACCACATTATACCTCAGTCAGAATTATTCTGGAATATTGTGATGACTACGTTAAATGTCTAGGGTATGTATATGATGAAGTGTAAGTCACAACAACAACAGACAGATAAACAATTTAATTTATTCCACCACACTTGACAACACTGTGACACTCACACACATTTAACACTCTATAAGATTATCTTAAATGAGTCACTGGTAAAGTTTCAAATATATATGTATTAATTACTTTCACTAATATATATCCTGATTCAACTACAAAGTGAACCAGGAATCACAATTAATTGTAATCACAATTTATATATACATAATTTATAAATATGAATCTTGTAGAGACATATTTTATTAATATTATCCTATGTGTGTCAGTTGTGTAGTAGTACTATGAGGTAATACTGGTTTTGTTTTTTCAAGCTATGTTATTATTTGTCATCATGACTTCAAGTGTTTGTTTATCTGAGAAATAGTATGGGGAAAAAGTTCACAGTTCCTGTCAATTTAAACAAGGTATTGTCCCTCTTTTTTTACTAAAATGTCAATTTTTGAGGGGACACATAATGTTGAGCTCCACTGGCCACAGAGGCTTAACTTTCGTGATGGCGGCAGGAAAAGACTCCTCTGCTCGATTGCTCCCCTGTGTTCTGGAGACACCTCACTAGTCGCTATCTGGACCCAGGAGTATGCTGTCAGCCTCCAGATTCAGCAAAGCTCAGACCAGGGGCTGCTCAATAACTTTAGGACCACAGTCCCTGAAACAAGAAGGTTGTACCTCCTACTTCATAACTAATTTATAATCTAATTCCAGACTGAACACAATACATAACAAACACTGAGTTCAGAGCGGTAGGCCAATTGCTATCTTCATCTGAAACAATTGACATCAGTATACTCCTCCCTAATGGTTACTACGCCTCTGCAATTCCAGCATTATTTCTTTCTAGTCAATAAGTTAGGTGTCAGTGTACTGTTTGGCAATTCCATGTAGTTTTACTTTCCTCCGACGCCTTCTGTTCAGGTTGGAGCACTATATAGGCTTTGCCTCATGTTCGCTACTGAACCACACACATATATAAATTATCAATTTACATTCAATTTTCATTAAAAAGATATCAAATATTTCAAGCTTACCACAATTCATGGAAATAATACAGAATTACGTTGACTGGCAATGAATAGGCACAAAATCCGACCTGCCACTGTCTCAGGCTTTTATTTAGAAAAATATAAGCTGAATCTCAACGCACTGTTGCTTTAGAAAGTTTATTTGAAAATGTGGTGCTGACCTGACGCTCCTAATTGCCTATATTGGCGGGTCTAACCAATCGAGCCATGTTTACACAAGCGTTTGAAAAAAAGTACCCTTCCTTCCGTCCCCCCTAACAACAAAAGATAGTATTTGTAGCCCGACTAATCGTGTTTAGCCTTACATTTACTGCGCTCCAATCAAATAGGATTTAACATGGGGACCTATTTCCCGTACAATGGTGGTGTCAAAATCTGCCACTGAGCGATTCTGATTTTGGTGTTGTCTGACACCCTCACTATTTCGTTTGGCTATAATTTGTTAATTCCTAGACTATTTGCGTAACGTTTAACATATTCTTTGTCAGCAAGTCCTAAGGAACCCCAAATATATAAATTTAATGGGGCTAAGGGGCTGCGTTCAAAATATGCATTTTCTTCTAGGATAGTCGTGCTGTTGCCACCTCCTCACTTCCAAACTTTATGGTGTCTGCTGTACTGTCATACTAATGTCAGGATTTCAGACATAAAACAGTAGAATGTCATGTTTCCTAATAAGCGTTTTTCAGGTTTTTAAAACCTAACTCTCGTATGGGTAGTGTTTTTTATCACTGTCGATTTGAAAAAAGCTAGTGCTTGTGGCCTTACACGCGTGATGACTTTAATTGTATAGCGAGACGCGTGTTTAGTGTTGTATGCGTTCCTGCTTTCAGCCCTCCCTTCTCTCTATCCTAATTCCATCTGTCTTTCGTTTATGGTAACTTAGTGTATAAAATGACATGAATGGAATATTAAATATAGGTCAGCTTGCGTATCTCAAGGTTTTTCTTAGAAATGCAGTACACGTTTTATCGTAGAAAGCATGTATGCTGCAGTAGGCTTTTACTATCAACGTGAAACGTTACAATTTGCAGACGAAGTAGAAAACAAGGGGGATTTCGAGTACAGTCATTGTGACAGCACTGTTCTTTACCATTCTTCTTTCCTTTTATTGAAGTTATTTGTTAGGCTTTACATTTACTTTTTAATTTATATATGTGGATTAGAATTTCACACGACAATGGGTTATAATTGGGATATATATTGTTCTCAATTGCAAATAATATGAACAACTGCCGATATGAGAAAGTGGCATCACATTTGTCAAATCATTGTAAATAGGGACAATCACAATTATCAATTATGCTTGTATGTTAAAAAACAAACAAACAAAAACGAACAAAATCAAGAAGAAACTCTAAACAACAATAATATTAAAGTGGAGGGATGTAAAAACCTGGTGGTTCCAGTTATATAACTGACTTTAACAGATATTTAATTGACTTTCATCTGTTAAAAGTCATATGCGTTGTAAGAACAGCATCAGACCTCACATTCCCAACCACTATATATTAATCTTTGTTCATGTTAAATATTACCAACGTCCTTTTCAGGACGAACGAGGAAGAAAAAGAATAAGATAAATAAAATAAACAGTGACATAGCTATCGGGGCTGCATGGAGGTGCGACTGCACCTCAGCGCGACGTAAAGTAAAAATATCAGGGCATCAAAATACCGGACAACAAAAAAAAAAAAACAACAACAACAAAGAACAGAAAAATAGTACTTAGTGTAAATAATTTATACTTATTATTGACTTGATAAATTTTCAGTAAGAATTAAAATAAATAATCGTTCAATTTATATGTTTCTGTTTAAACAAAAAATAGAAAGACAAAAAAATGTTTAAAAAAAAAAAATTAAAATTACCAGTCCTAGGACGTGTGAAACCTATTTCCACACCGGCGCCCTTAGGTGTGGCAACGCCACGGAAATAAAACATCAAGACATTTATAGTACTTACAAATCAGAAAAATGATGTACGGTGAATTCACCAACAATGATAAGAGGTGTAATTTAGGCTTTAATTATAGTTTGAGTAAAAGAACACAACTAAGAAAAACACAAACAAACAGATATGCGCTGGTCATGCGGAATAAATAAATATTCAAAGCAATGGACATTACTGTCACATAAATATCTGGTCGATCTCTTTTCCTCCACGGCAGTATTTAGTTACATTTTTTGTATGTACTAAATTACTTCCATTTCCTTGGTCGGCCCTTTTCTTTCTCCACTATCAAGCAGATATTTTGTACTTTCAAATCATATTACAATCCTCTCAGTGATAAGTCGTTTTTAGTGCTGCAGGAAGCACTAAAATCGCCCAGCGAATTTGTTTAATCGCTGATAAGGCTGGTGCGCCTTCCTCGACAAGATAGGAAAACGAAGAATTTTGTTGGCGCAAGCGACGAGTAGTTAGATTACTCTCCTGCGCGAGACATTTCTGGACAAACAAGAATGACATAATCGTTTCCGGTACACCTTTTTACAAGGACATTACTTTATATGAAAGTAATATGAAGTTAATTTGTAAACATTGCCGAGAGAGTGATCGGATGTTTTCATTCCATATTTGGGATATATGACCTCTGCAGTAACGCGCAGAAATTTCCATGAGGAAATAATTTTAAATACCGCACAAAACATGCATGTTTGAAACGATTGGTAGACATTCGGAATGAAGGCACAACACCCCCTCCGATTGTAGCCCTGCTTTACATCGTAACAAACAAATGCGGGCGAAGACAGGCAATATAACATGACACTTTAGCCAGGTTAAAGCACAGTGAAAGTTCACTCGCCCAAAACGACAACCAGACCTTGCCAGAGTAAAGACTAAAATCAGCTTTCATTTATCAGACCCCCTTGTTTGATCATTCTCAGGACTTAAAAGCCCATGAAAAACTCTACCATTTTAACATGGGAAACCGGAATCTAAGGAACTTGTCGTAAATTTGGATAGGTATTTAAGATAGATTCTGGTTCCGCCTGAATAGAACTGAAAAAGTGGTAACTCAGTGAGATATAAGGTAAAAGAAATAGGTTTCACGAGTGAATAGTTTAAAGGTAGAATCTGTCACTGGATTGAGAATATACTCAAGTCCAGCCTATATTTACGACTGTAATTACTTATCAGACAATTCTACATTCTGTACATTTAACACACACGTTTCACTATTCACACACATACACACACAGTTAAGTGACGACAACAAGGTGCACAAACGTGAAATTATAGTAAATGGAGTATGGATAATGAGCTGAGTAGACCAACACACGTAATTAAGTTTTGTTAAGTTTATTATCATATAAACTAATTACAACATCCAACATATATATCAATAAAAAATCATAGATTACAGAATTTGGAAAATAAACCCATTAGTGCAATCCCCTCTGTTGAGACAAGATCCCGCAAGAAAAGTTAATAACCCCAAAAGGTCAAAAGATTAGTGCTATAGTATAGAAAATAGACGCTAACGTAGAGAACAGAGGTCCTAGATAATCTATCCCTGAAAAAATAACAGTATTAACTAACAACTCAAGAAGTGCGTACAATGAGTATACAAATAAAATTATTCACTCCTCTGATTCATACTCCTATCAATCTGTGGCCACATTCAATTTCGCTTACCTATTAGTCGTTTAACAACATCTTGAAAAAATCGCCATGATACATGTAACAGAATCCAGTGTTGGGTTTCGCCGAAGTAAGCCCCAGTTCCTCCACGAATGATTAATCCTCCTAATTGGGGAACGCTTACTTTGGTGGTGATAATTGGATATGCAAATGTCACGTTAGATATTTCAGGTAGCAAAATAATTACCAAGATCTAATGTTCACAGTGTACAAAAAGTAGTACTTCCAATAGTTAAAGAGAATGTCTGGTGGGTAAATCTTTCTGGATAAATCCTCGCGACAACAGTAGTCGGGATAATGTTATGTTTTTGATATTTTCTAAACAGCGGGCTGAATACAAGTATAATGGAAATGGAAAAAATCTGGGAATCGTATATGTCCAGTTATAGTTATTTTTAGTGTTCATATGTTTATATGTTTGTACTTTCTCTCTCTCTCTCTCTCTCTCTCTCTCTCTCTCTCTCTCTCTCTCTCTGGATGAACCAAGAGGACCGAACCGGTCAACCTCGAAGACCCGATATTACATAAGAATGTTATTGGTACTATTTGACTTGGACTTAGATCACTGCTCAGATTTAGGCCACTGGTGGGCTGGTTTGTGACCAGTACTAGATTTAGGAAGAAATACAAAACATTTAACCATAATATCAGTATACTATCCTAACACGCGTAAAGGCATGATCTATTATCCACTCTGTTGTTAAATTAGATATGAAACAACAAGGGTCAGTTCATCTTATCGTTTTTAACACGTGATATAAACCCTAGTCATTTATAAAATTACACATAATGAATTTGAAATAAATATATGTTCCGTCAGTAGTCAGTCGCCTAGTATATTTACTAGTCAATTAAAGCATCTCTTTCTGGGGATAGTGAGTAATTAAATTTACGTTACAGCTGGAAAAATTTGCTATATATTATTTAATACGCTAGTCAATTAACACAGAAAATCCCAGTGAAATATAATGAAGAATTTTAACACATTAAATCACTTAAATGCTAGTAGATATATATTACCGCAAAACAGAAAATGAAACTATCTCCACAAATCTAGTAATCCACTTTGTACCAAGGCTCTATGATGTCGAGCTAGATATTTCAAAAATTTCATGAGCGTAGTGATAAATGATTTTGGTAGGATGGAGTGTAAATACGGAAAACTGTTATTTTCACTAGCTGTTGCGAGAAATCGCGCCTTCGTCTATCTCATCGGGAACAACTCGTTCGTCTCTCGATATAAGATTTTCTGCCCTCTGGTGATGACCAACAACACAGAATCAGCTAAGCGAACAGACCGCCTTTGATCTCGTCTCTTCTGATGTAGATCAGATTATTATCTCCTCTGGGACCGCGGACACACGAATGTGGTCGGTAAATCTTATTATCTCCCCCTTTATTTTAGATAAAATGCTTAATTCCCCTGGTAATGTCGGACATCAAACTCCTGCCGTCCCCTCTCCTTCAAAGAAACCAATTTCTATCCGCGCGCTCCTGTCTGTCAACAATGCTAATTTCCAAATCAGCTCGTATGTTAATTTATGCTAAGCGAATCGTTCTTTCGCTGGATGTTATCTTAGCCTGTACGAGCGAAAGTAAACGCTTGTAAGCGCCCGAAGATAGAAGAAATGGGCGTGGCTAAAATATGAGTTAGACAGATTGCAAACAATCCCTGGGTTTGGCGTAACAAAACGTGCATACTAATGAGGAACAAAGGTGGGAAGCAAGGTTGAACGGAATGAGGGGCAAAGGTAGGAAGCAAGTGGACGGATATATGTAGTCTATTTTACATAACATGTCACAGAACTGAAGCACAAGTCAAAGTGGGAACTTATTGTTAAAGTAACAACACCGCAGACCAAGTGTAAGAGGCCTCTACAAGTGCCTTTATTTCTCTGACCAGCAGTCTATGAGCTTAAAGATTGACTTAGTGATATCAGTTGAGGGTACTATTTCTGGAATAAGTGCGCATAAGTGACCTGAAGTGCATGCTAGACATCATCATCAGACTGATCTTAGAGTCGCGAGACCAGCTTTGCAATTATTCACTGATTCTACTTGAAACGTGCTGCAACACTTAATCTTGACCAGGAACGTGAGCAATCCAGTCACCTATCTGCGAAGAACCAAAACACCAGAGGGAGCAGAAATCCCAGCAGCTAAGTGTACACATACAAGCTGCCAAGTGAAACTTCCCCTTATATAATTCCCTATTAACATCATATGATGATGAATAACTTTTGTTAAAGAATATTAATTTGTAATAACTGTTAAAACCTAAGTGATTATTAAATTTGTTATTTATATCTATCCAAATTTAAAGTTGATTTTATCATTTTGAATGTGTTGTATCCGTGTGTCTCAGACAATTTCTTAAATACACTTAAACAGAGCTATAAGTAATAATAAGAAGAGGAAATTCGCTGCATTAACTCAGCTGGGGGCTTGAACGAGCTAACGAGTTATAAGATTACACAATCCGTCACAAAAGTTGGGAGACGCGTTAGCACAGTGGTTAGTGCACTGACTTCCTAGCTCAGTGGTCCATGGTTCGATCCCCGGTAGAGGTGGGATTATTTAGACCGCAAACGGCTCCTGGGTTGACCAAGCCCCCCAACTGGGTACCAGAGCAACTCTAGGAAGGTTAAGGCGGCCGGCGTGATGCTGACCACATCACCCCTAGTGTGCCGATGGTCGAAAAAAATGGGCCTAACACCATATTCCCAATATGCTCAATGGGCGTGTAACGGGATCCTTCTTCTTCACAAAAGTTGACGGCAGATCCTAGAGTTAACGTGCTCAACCAATGCAGCATTCTCGCTTTCTGAATATCTTGTGAATAATCCCTTGAGTTAGAAACATCATTATCCTTCTACCCACAACTTTGCCAAGAGTAATCTTGTGCAAATGTAGACACCTTTGAAGACCCACATCAGTTACTCTTGAGTTTTGGCCACTGTTGAACCACTACTGCAGAGCTAAGGGGAGACAACCCGTGACAATTACAAGGGGCAACACCCCCTCTTTTTCAATCAATGTGTGCACAATATTAAACTTCTTCTCTCCCTTTTCTCTCAATATTTTAGGAAGCTTTTAATTAAATATGAAAGTGATGTGCCGATAAAGCGATCCTGAAAGTCATAATACCATGAAGAGGATTATGTTGTAAATCAATTTTTTTTAAAAAATGTATTCTTAAAATTAGATAAAAAATTTATTTTATGTTATTTCTCTGATTAGAGATAATTATTAGCTTGTTTAATTAAAATAATATTTTTAAACGCTGAAAAAGTAACATTTTATAGAAATGCGCCCCTAGGACCTATGCGTCATAGTCGACCGCCTAGGTTTGCCTAATGGACGGGTCGGCCCTGCGACAGAGCTATTGTTTTAGAAAAAAACATCAGTGATGGAACCGTGTAAGCAAACAAAGAAAACGTTGGTTTAAAAACTTATGAAAGATGAATCTTCCAAGCAATCAGCAGCGTGGCAAATATTCTCCCAAGAAATCAGTAGCATGGCAAAGAATCATAAACTTGACAAACACGAAGTTTGTTTTGACATTAAGTTAGAATTAATCTTCCAAGTAGCCAGCAGCATGGCAAAAAATCTGAAACTTGACAAAGATCAAGTCTGCTTTAACATCAAGTTAAGATGAACCTTCCAAGTAATCAGCAGCGAGGCAAAGAATCAGAAGTGGACAAACACGAAGTTTGTTTTGACATCAAGTTAGGATGAATGTACCGATTAACCAGCACCGTGACAAACAATTAGAACATGGATGAAAGCAGAAATAGAAGACCACACAGCTCAATGTGTCACATATATCTTTATGAATCACAGCATGACAATTCACCAGGATACATCCAGGAGTGAAGAACCATGTTAGTAATTGCCAGCAAGGATGATTGTGTTTCACCGGCAGTGCGGATAAAAAGAGAAGGATTGCACTCGGATGCAAGGTTTCAATTATAAAAGTGATGAAGAAAAAGTACGAATTGATTATAGCTAATGTTCTGTATTTAAATATGTTGATACGTATTCAGATAATTCATATGATACCGTTCAATACACTTAGATGTTCTAACAAAAAATACCTGAACACAATGTATCTCATTAACATACAAATAACCCATGCACCTGTGCACCTGTAAAAGTAAATATCAAACACGTACTGTAGAACAGAGCGTCCGATCGGTAGAGTTAGTGCCCTAGATATAGAGAGTGACGCCAACTAAGGTTTGGCCGCCATTTTCGGCTGAACCCGTATCGCAGTAAAATGGAATAGATTATAGATACAAATATGTGCTACTGTATTTGCAGCTAATTTTATTTCAAATTAGTAGTTAACCTAAACGAAAATGCAAATCGGGTCTGAAAGTCGCGATTGGGTCCATTTTCCTGCGATACGGGTTCAGCCGAAAATGGCGGCCAAACCTTAGTTGGCGTCACTCTTTATATCTAGGGCACTAAGTAGAGTGGGTAGAGCGCTGGTCTTTCGCGGCAAAAGTACCGGGTTTGAATTAAAGTACTGACACGCTCCAGTCTACCCAGCTGTAAATGGGTACCTGACCAGAGTCAGGGAAGGAAAATACAACGAGGAAGGGAACTGATCACCCCCAACTCTCGATGCTGGACCTAGTCTTTAACACTTCCACTCCTCTACGGCCGTATCTTCTATGGGACTACCTTTTTTCATCATGTGACGTATTCTTTCCAGAACGTTGTCTCCATTACAGCGGCTCTGAACGCATCACGATTCTGGGCAAGTCGACCTGCATCAGCCAAAGACAAGTTCAGACTCTCTGTGATGTCCTGGGTCCACCGTCGTCTAGGTCGACCCCTTCCCCTTTTTACAGGGACCATGCCTTCCATCACTGTTCTTTCCAGACTATTATGTCTTTTTGTATGACCGAACAATTTCAGCTTCCTTATTGCGATGGTATTTAGGAGCCAATGTTCCTGTATGTTTAGTGAGTGCAGTACTTCTCTGTTGGTCTTTTTTTCTGTCCAGGGTATTCTCAACATCCTTCTGTAGCATTTCATTTCGAATGATGTAATCTTTTTTGCAACTG
This sequence comes from Oreohelix idahoensis, assembly GCA_024509875.1. Taxonomy (NCBI): domain Eukaryota; kingdom Metazoa; phylum Mollusca; class Gastropoda; order Stylommatophora; family Oreohelicidae; genus Oreohelix; species Oreohelix idahoensis. Next base: position 247,458 of record JAMPIV010005598.1, on the reverse strand, counting down.
TTTTATTGAGTGTCCAAGTTTCGCAGCCGTATGTTGCTACTGGGAATATACATGCTCTGATCAGTTGTAACTTTGTTTCTTTGCTTGTGCCTTGCCAAAGGTTTTTCATCTGTATTAGTTTATGCGAAGCAATTCTACCTTTTTTATTGTAGAAAAATGTCTTCACAGTAGCTTGAATCCCAACCGGTAAATATGTCAGTTAAAATGGGTGGTGAGAAGAGGAGAATGACTTGCACTGATCTGGGGAAGAGATGAGACTAATTTAAGACAAATCTGAAGAATTCGAGAAAGGCTGCGATGAAGTGTGAATAATACCGAGGACAATGATACTAAAGATATCTCGAGACAACAAGGAAGGCGATGTACTGTTCTTGTTACGTTCTATAAGATAAGATGTACTGTTCTTGTTACGTTCTATGAGATGTACTGTTCTTGTTACGTTCTATAAGATGTACTGTTCTTGTTACGTTCTATAAGATGTACTGTCCTTTTCAATTTCTCGTAATAAGTACTTTTCTCACTAAGTCTGGCTAAGTGGTTAGATCGCTTTCCTCTTGCAGCTGAGCTATCGGGTTCCATGATCAAAGCATGGTAGCGTCACGTTCCAGTCTACCCAGCTGTAAATGGGTAGCCGATTCTGCTCTTGAGTTAAGGAAAGCAAAAGCAACGAAGAAGGAAACTGGTAACACCCACTTCATAACAAAGCGAGACCTAGTATTGTGAAATCTCTAACACTTGTCTACTCTACGGCAGTTTTTGCTATATGACTACCTTTTACTCTTCCTCTGAAGATCTCGTGAGATGTACTGTTATCGTTACGTTCTCGTGAGATATAATTTTATCTTTACGTTCTCGTGAGATGTACTTTTATCGTTACGTTCTCGTGAGATGTACTTTTATCGTTACGTTCTCGTGAGATGGACTTTTATCGTTACGTTCTCGTGAGATGTACTTTTATCGTTACGTTCTCGTGAGATGTACTTTTATCGTTACGTTCTCGTGAGATGTACATGCCTGGTTAAGGTCTGGCCTCGTAGCATGTAATTTCTCGTTTAGTCTCGTCAAATGAGCATTTCTCGTTACGTTCTCGTGAGATGAACATTTCTCGTTAAGGTCTCGTAACATGTACATTTCTTGACTAGTCTCAAAAAATGAACATTTATCGTTCAGGTCTGGTAAGATGGGGGTTAGTGACTAAGAGGTATTGCGTCCGCCTCTAAATCTAAAGGTACCAGGTTCGTTCCCAGCTCAGGGAATATAATTGATAGAATTGTTTTTGTTTTTTCAGAACCAGTTTTTCCTAATAATGTCATACCGTACTCCCTTTTCCTGGGTAGTGAGATCGGATGCCTAGCCGTCTCGGATAAGGGCGAAAAAATATGACCCGTGTACAAGTGGCGCGCGTTAAAAATCCCTCGGCAGTTTGAAATCGTAAAAAGTAGGCCCTGCGGCCGCTGCCCTGGCAAAACCTAAAAATTAGAAAACCTACTCACCAAAATATTTATAGAATGTGTGATTCCTGTATACACACACTGGGATCTTCGTCGGTGCTACGGAATTCGTGCACTGGGCTGAGATCCTCCTTGTGTGATCTAAGGGAGGAGATCGGAGCACTGATGGAGTTGTCCGTGTGCTATGAAGATGTCCTTAGAACCAAACCAAACATGAACATTTCGCGTTAAAGTCTCGTAAGAAGTACATTTCTCGTTTAGTCTCGTAAAATTAACATTTCTCGTTCAGGTCTCGTAAGATGTACATTTCTCGTTCAGTTTTATAAGATGTGCTTTTCTCATGACATTGTCATAAGATGTATTGTTCTTGTTAAGTTTCCGTACCTGCTAGGTAGTCGTTTGTGTGACGAAAATCATCATATTAGTGTTATGGGCTTTTCCAGGCTTGGATGATTGGGTTGATATTACATTTCAATTCCTGAATTATATTCATCTCTTCTACCATCTTGACGTATCTTTATGATGTAGCTTCAGGTTCATTTATGTAATTGTTAGAATGTTCGTTTCAGTGCTTTTGCAATAAACTTTGTATTCATATTATCTGGCAGTGTTTTATTTATTATTATTATTATCAGCCTGTATTTTAAAGTGTTAGGTTCTGAACTGACCTTGAAAGGTTAACTATTAACAGTCATAGAACATCACTGAACTTGTAGAACATTCCAGGAAGCAAGTCGGTTTTAGACGACTAAACATATTTAATACAGGTCTTCAGTTTCATCATGAATACTTAACAAGTTATCACACCTTAAAGACACTTCTTATCACAGTTCCAGGATATACTAGAGTTCAATATTTCCAGACATCGTACGACTGTCATGTAACCGTTTTTCATATAGCGTTAATATCTGCCACCAAATCTGTTTTATTACGTATTTGGTATAACTATCACCTTTCTGATTAATAGTGATATAAAAATAGTGATTCACACATCCAACTCTATGTCTATTACAAGTATATTGTTTTGTTGTTCGTCCATCACGGGTGATGAAGACCACTCTGTTCATCCAATTATTTAGGAATATGTTAGGTTAGTCTATGGGTACGAAGGTGACTGATGAGCCCGATGCGGGCCTGGAAAGATCTCGGACAGTGTGGGCAGGGAATGTTTGCTTCATGTGAAGGTTTTATTACACGGTCCTTTCTAGCTTGTCTCCGCTGTTCCGCTGCTGCTCTTCTGGATGATTCGCATGCCGCTGCACCTTTACGAAGAGATGTGCGCCAAGCAGTTCGGTCTTGCACAGCAGCTTCCCATGTGTCAGGGTTTATGTCAAAGGTTTTCAATGACGTCTTTAACGTGTCTTTGAAGCGCTTCTTTTGGCCACCATGGGAGCGTTTACCCATCTGTATCTCACCATAAAAGAGTATCTTTGGCAGTCGATGGTCTGGCATGCGGACTACATGACCTGCCCAGCGAATCTGTGACTGCATCAGAATAGTATCAATACTAGGGATACCAGCTCTATCAAGAACGGCGGTATCCGGGATCTTGTCTTGCCATTTGATGTTCATTATCTTCCTGAGACAGACTGTATGGAAGTGGTTTAGCTTCTTTACGTGGCGCCTGTATACAGTCCATGTTTCACTTGCATATAGCAGCACTGGAAGCACCGCAGCTCTGTACACCTTCAGCTTTGTCTGTAGACTAATGCCACTTCGATGCCAAACGTTGGTGTATAATCTGCCAAATGTGCTGCTGGCTTTGGAGATCCTGGTGTTCACCTCATCATCAATGACAATGTTCTGGGATAGTGTGCTACCAAGGTATGTGAATCTGTTCACAACATTCAGTTTCTCACCATTAACCTTGATGATTGGCTCAGTATAAACTGTGCCAGGAGCTGGTTGGTACATGATTTCTGTTTTCTTCGTGTTGATGGTAAGCCCAAAGTTGGCGCAGGCTTCGGAGAATCTATCCACACTATGCTGCAGATCAGCCTCTGAGCCAGCATTGAGGGCACAATCATCAGCAAACAGAAGATCTCTGATGGTGTGTGATTTGACCTTGGTTTTTGCTTGAAGCCTCCTAAGGTTAAACAATTTTCCATCAATACGATAACTAATGTCGATTCCTGTGTCCCCGTCTCTAAAAGCATCAGTCAGCATAGCAGAAAACATGATACTGAACAGAGTCGGTGCAAGTATGCACCCTTGTTTAACTCCATTTGAGACGGAGAAAGGCTCTGATAGCTCACCGTTTTCCTGAACTCTAGCCTGCATTCCATCATGCAGTTGCTGCACTATTGTGATAAATTTCTTTGGGCAGAACATATTTTGCAATGATCTTCCATAGACCATCTCTACTGACCGTGTCGAACGCCTTTGTCAAGTCGATGAACGCTGTGTACAGGTCACAGTGCTGTTCTTGGCATTTTTCTTGTAGCTGTCTTGCAGCGAACACCATATCTGTGGTTCCACGTTCTTTCCGGAATCCACACTGACTTTCAGGTAAAAGACCTTTGTCAAGATGAGCCGTAAGGCGATTCAAAAGGATTCTGGCGAATATCTTCCCAGCGATTGATAAAAGAGAGATGCCTCGATGATTGTTACAGTCTTGGCGATTACCTTTACGTTTATATAGATGTATAATTGACGCATCTTTGAGATCGTGTGGGATGGTTTCACTCTGCCACATTTGCTGGAAGATCATGTGAAGTTTCTCTATCAGAACTGCACCGCCATCTTTATAAACCTCAACAGGAATTGAATTGGAGCCGGGGGCCTTTCCACTAGACAGTTGACGAATCGCTTTCTTAGTTTCCTCCAGAGTTGGTACATCATCTAATGCTTCATTTAGGAATTTGGGGCAGGCGGATGATGGCTTCGTCGTTAATAGATGATGGCTGGTTCAGAATATTATTAAAATGTTCAGCCCAGCGTTGGAGCATTTTTTCCTTGTCTGTAATTAGTGTTTTTCCATCTGCATTAAGGAGGGGAAATGATCGTGTTGATGTTGGACCATAGGCCGCTTTGAGTGCAAGGTAAAAACTTTTCAAGTCATGGCTGTCAGCAAAGCCTTGGAGCTCATCTGCTTTATTACTCAGCCATGAATCTCGCATCTGGCGTAGTTTATGTTGGACGATTCTACGCATGTTGTTGAAAGCGTCTTTCTTGGATGTAGATTTTGGATCATTTAAATATGCTTTATGGAGATGGTGTTTCTCAGCCAACATCTGCTTTATATCATCTGAGTTCTCATCAAACCAGTCATTTTGTTTCTTGATATTTATATTAATACACTTTTGGCATACATAGCCAGGCTCTAACCGCCTTACATATTCTCAATTGCGATCGTGTTCCTGTTGCGTCCATTTTTAAGTCCTTAACAGGCATTAACAGATTTGTGCAGTCTCAGGTCCTGCCTCTGTTAAGTATGTGTACGCACCAACTCAGATGTTAGTGATATAGTTTATTGCGCACGAGAACGCACATTTTTGGTATTTGAAAATTAGCGCGCTTGTTGTCAAACAAGCCAGATGACGTTGCTATGTAGATGAGCAAGCTAGGATCCCTACCAGACAGATGGTCTGATGATATTTTCAGAACTTCGTTCGGGCATATTGAAGTTACTTGGTGATCGGCTCCCTGCATACAAGTCACAGCCTATGTATCACTAGAGTAAGGTATTTCTATAATTGATTAAATATTTATATGAATTAAGTTCGTCATTGACATTCGTTCTACAAGTCGACCTCTAGCTGGTACCCTCACACGTTGGGACCAGAATGGATCAAACTTGAAACGTAAATGCATTGGAAGTCTCGAGCATGTTTTAAATGAAACTTGTTTATTGAAAGTAAGGGATCTACATTATTGAATATTGGAATCGCCGTCATACTAGTAACGGCTTATATGGAGAGGTGAACCAAAAGTCAGAAGTTCAGTCTATATTATACTGATCAAGTTAATGATTATATTATGATATCCAAATATCAGAAGTCGTATTTTGTTGACAATCTAGATATGAAGGAGTATTCTTTGATGGGTTGTATACCCTTGGTTGTACGATGAGGGATTGTCCTTGAAAGGTCAACAGTCGCATAGATCGTTTGTTAAACCAGCTATTCTACACTATAAGCTGAACATTTTGTAATATGTCGATATTCTTTTATGATGATCAACTATCTACATGATGGAAGCTCAATACCACATGTCGAGAATTAATCTAATATGCATGTATGATTCATCTTGTCGTCCGCGTCTACGTAATCGTAAATAAACTGTTATTAATCTTGAGCAACCATGAGTTCCAGTGTCCTTCCCTTGACACTGTTGGAGTTGATGTGACCATTTGGAATTAACTGTTGCACATTCACTTTGCAAACTGACATTCGCGTTAAACACTCATATAGTTAACTGTCACCCTTGATCCATCACCATTCAAGCATTATGACAATCATGGAGACAGTTACAAATAGTGGCAAGAAACAAACCTTTCTACAGTTCCACGATTTTCGAGTTTATACTTCGGACTCAATGGTCCTTACACATTCTAACTTTATTGCTTTTCCAGCATTACATTTACGGTTATACGCTATTATAATTTAAGTGACCATGCCACATATATTAAACATTTTGGATAAGTGGCCATGCCACACATTTTAAAACACTTTGGAAAAGTGGCCTTGCCACACATTTTGAACAGTGCCGTAAGGCCCAAGGCCACACATAGACTGTCGTTACTATGTCTGACCCGTCATGTATCGATATATGCGATCTGTGTCATTTATTTATTCAACCAAGGCGTTCCATGGTGCAACCATCCGAATCGAGCTCAAACCCAGATGTTTGCAAATCAAGTAACAATCCTCAACAATTAGTTCATCCAATTTTTCTTTGTATACTCCTTTCGGGCAGTTTGCATTCGATCATTCCTTTTTTTTCTCTTCATCTGGTTATTATTTAACATTTACGTCTCAATCTACCGATACTATCTTATCCTGGGTAGGCCACAACTCGACATACCCACAAGTTTTAGGCTTGAGCGCATATGACATGTTATCCCATGATCGCAGACAGACAATGATTAGCCAGATGGAACAATAATGTCAAGTCAACATTCGTTCGGACGTTAGATGCCAGCTGTATTATTTAGACAGACGGGTTATTGATAGAAGCAAGTATTGCTTTCGCCAAGGTTAGGAAGTTTGTTAAATGATCTCAAGACGATAGTCTGGAAGTATATTTATCAGCAAGGGATATAAGGACACCACATTTAGATCGCATAATTATTTCCAGTCACCCTGGTTGTACACGGTGAATTAACAATAACATGCGTGGTATGACTTACAGAAAATGCAACATCCAAGTGTGACAGTGCGAAGACGATGTGTGAAGGAGAATGAGAAATCGTGTGTAATGTTGTCGCACTCTCTCTGGCCTACTCTCACACACGTTCCGCAGTCATAGAAAAACTCAATTGGTATCAGGGGTCCCACTTTTATTAATGAAACCCTATCAGGTAGCATATGAATCATACAGAAAACAATGTTGTCCACAAGTTTACTTTGCAGGTAATTCCTATGTAACAAAGAAAAAGGTCTTCACAGTCTCACATCTTGCCTCTACTACGAATCTCACCAAACTGACCGCTTCTCCTGAGTTAGACTTTTCACACACCAGCGAAGAGGGCTCGCGCAGTCACGTGAGCTGAGGCTTTATTGAGGCCCTCGCGTAGTCACGTGGGCTGGCGTTGAAGCGCGCAAATCGAAAATATATGGGCGTTAAACACATAAATATGACATGAACTTGAGGGATCCTCTGTGGTGTTTTTATGGCTCCATCTCATAATTCCCTGTCGTAGATTTGTGATAGGTGATTAAGACCTAGTTTGGTCAGTTCTGAATAGACATAGAGATAAGCGATAGCTCAGTGGAAGGTGATAAAATAGAAATAGATTTCACGGGTGAGATCGAGGAACTATATTAGATTCTGTCTCTGACCCTCGAGAAGCTTCTCTCAGTCAGCCTATCATCTACAACAGAGTTAGATTAGTCAGACAAATCTAATATATATATATATATATATATATATATATATATATATATATATATATATATATATATATATATATATATATATATATATATATATATATATATATATATATATATATATATATATATATATATACTCCTCACATACACACACACATAAGTGACTACAATAGACACACAGACGTAAAACTATGACAAATGAAAATATAGATATTTGGGAACGAACTGACCGCCACACTGATTACGTTTAATTGTGACGTTTAATTATCAAAATAAACTTCCATCACAACATATAAAATTACATTTAAGCATATACAAATAGTCATAAAGTCAATGAATTGCTACAAGAAAGATAGACCCATTGGTAAGATCTTTTCCCCCGATGTATAGCCCACAGTCCTGTTAGAAGAAAAGGGATAGCCACAAAGAGTCACGGATACATATGATTTAGTCTAAGATTTCCCTTTGAAAGGTATGAACAGACTTGGATACTCTGATCTATCCTAAGGAAAAATATTGTTAGCAAAAAAAAAAAAAAAAACTTGCATAAAGAAATTTAAGACAGCAAAATGGGTGCCAAAATACAACAATAAAGGAATCACTCAGTCCTGCATTCACTCTATTCAGTCAGCCGTGATCACGTGCGTTCACTCGTACTTACAGCTTTGGTAGCAACGTCTGGAAACACAATTTTTAGGACATAAACATACAGACTCTCCAATGGTAGTTTTGGCCAAGAGAACCCCAGTTCCAAAAAAGACGGGTTGAATTCACTCCTTCAGGGAACGTTTTCTTGGTTATACTTATTTTAGGATATCTGGTTCTGTCACATTAAAATTGTCCAGGCACGAACGTTAACAGCGAGCACAGTGTCAATAGCTTAGGTTTCTAGTAATTAGGAATGTCAGGTAACTGCCTTCTCTCAGTTTAGGACTTTATTTGGTCACACCACCGCCTAGTCACAACTCCGTCGGAATGTTTATTGATTGAAATATTTTACTTGCCACAAGGGCTGAAATGTACTTGAGGTTTCTCTCAGGAAGAATTAAATCTGGCGCGATAAGCCCGTTACTTTATTTAAATCTTAAAGTTTATGGAATGTGTACTCTGTCGTTCTGGATGTCAATGCAATGCCAGACAGGTTTTACTTTATACACCCAAGTCCTTTTAAGAAAAAAAAATGTTTTAGTTCTTCACAGATATTTCTCCGTACAAAACGCTGGTAGAGTTGGGCCACCCCAGTTTTCACAGAATAAAGAAAACAAACATATAAAATACTTATACATACTATTCCTCGGTTATAACTTACATTACAAACTACAAGCGGAGAGCTTGACTTATCGTTTAAAACTCCCGTGAAATAAGGTATAATTCATAAAATCAATCATCATGAATTAGAAATACATACGTATTTCGTCAATACTCAATGATGAATCAGTGCAGTTATAAGTTAGTTTTAAAAATATTCTCGACTGAGTATTTAGCAGTTAAATTAAATTTTATTTATAGCTGCATGAGTTTAAGCTAGAAATTATCATTTATTCTGCTTTCCACTGAAACACGTCACTAGAGAATGTAACAGACTTATAATTGAATTTCTTCTGCACAAAAGAAACTAGTGAAATATAATAGGCGATTTAACACTTAATCACTCAACCTACTAGATATTATATTACCTCCAACCAGAACTACGAGTATCACAACGAAACTAAGAGTTACACTTATAAATATAAGTATCTAGAACGAAGCGACCACGTCTACTGCAACTTGGAGATTGAATGAAATCAAGTTTCCACTCCGAGTTAGATGTATGAAACAGACAAAGGATGCGCGTTATTTCCAAAACCCCTGTCTCCCCCTCTCCTCTTTCTCTCTTAACACTTCCCCATTAACTAGACGTTGCCCATAACTGCCAAACGTGCGCCTTCACACCTACTGCTAAGAAACTGGCCGTAGCGCTCGTGTAAGATGCAAATGCCAGACGATATGTCTCATTTCTGAGCTATGCATGTCTGGCGCGTTCCACACCTCAAGCCGAGAAACTGGCCCAAGAGCGCCGTGTCATGAGAAAAGTATAGACAAATGTCTGCTTCCTCGCTGCCTGACTAGACGAATCTAACACTATAACGTCTCGTGCAGGGACTGACATATATGCAATCAAATGCATTTCTAATATGAGAAAAAGAAACGGTAAAGTCAGAATGGGAAAATATATTTAGTCGCTAACAAACGAATGCGAAAAATACTCAGGAAAAGGATAAAAGAGCGATAATAAAGTAGAGGATACGGGTAGAAAAGAAAAGAATATAGAAAATTTATTGATCATAATTCTCTATGCAACAGAACGTCCCCCCTTTAAGATATAGAAGTACTCCATGTCTACGTTATGGAAATAAATTTCCTATATCCGTAGCTTTAGGGTGTCTGTCCTCTTCCCTCTCATCTCTCCCCTCCGTCTCTGTCCAATTCCTACTCATGAAGTCTGCTCCCACGTTTTCTCTTCCTGGAATGTATTCGACTTTAAAGGAATATACACTTAGCAGCAGTGCCCAGCGCATTATTTTCGCGTTAAATTCCTTATTGGCCCAAGAAATGCCAAAGGAGCATGGTCGGTCTGCACTGTGAATGTTGCTCCGTAAAGATATTCATGGTTCCTCCTTATACCATGCACTAATGCCAGACATTCTCTTTCCACTGTGGAGTAATTTTGTTCTGCCTTATTCAATGTACGACTGCCGTATGCCACTGGGAATAGCTGGTTGGGATCATCGTCGCCTGCCCGAAGCAAAAGGACCCGATGCGTAAATTCGCAATACAAAGGGTTTGGTAATATCAGGCAGTCGCAGAATTGGATACTCGGACAACTGTTTCCTGAGCGTGACGTAGGCGTCTTCGCACTTTTGATCCCAGATAATTCTCTCCGGTCGCCCCCTTTTCGTAAGGTCAGTAAGGGGTGCTGTCAACCCATTGAAGTTTTTGATGAATTTCTGGTAATAAACACATAGTGATAAGAACGATCGCGTTTCTTTCTTCGTCCTTGGCCTCTTTGCTGCACGTATCTTCTCTACGTTCTTAGCAACTAGCCACATGGCACCGTGAGCAATGGTATGCCCCAGGAAGTCAAGTTTTTCGAAGCCGATTAAACATTTGCTAGGTCTAGCTGTGAGACCAGTTTCCTGTAGTCTCCTGAGGAGCATCTCAACCGTAGCCATGTGTTCTTCGTATGTGTCTGTTGCAATTAGTATATCGTCCATAAAATTGTGGATATGTGGACTGTGCAATGGTTCTAACAGCTTTCTCATCATCCTTGTGAACACTCCTGGTGCGTTGTGTAACCCGAATGGCATCATGTTAAACGTATAGTGTCCTTCACTAGTGCTGAAAGCCAGCAAAGGCTTAGTTTCCTCTTTGACTGGTATCTGATAGTAACCCTTACTCAGGTCAATCTTTGAGAAAATCCGTGCCTTGCTTAGCTTGCTAAACAGCTCAGAAGCGCTTTGGAGGGGTTCCGGCTGAAATTCCGTTACTGTGTTAAGTAGACGGTAATCGATACACAGCCAAACTTCCTTATTGGGCTTCTGCAACAGCACTACGCTCGCACTATACGGAGATGTAGACTCACTAATAATTCCTGTTTTACGTAGCTTGTCTATCTCTGCGCGTAGCGTATCAGCTTTCACATACGGAATAGGGTATACTCTGGTTCGAACGGGTGTCTCGTTGTTAAGTTTCATTTCGAACTCTACGAGATGAGTTCGCCCAGGTACATCCGTTAGCACTGCTGTGTACTGGTTCAGTAAAGCCCTCGTTTCTGTCTGTTGTGCTTCAGAGAAAGTGTCACCAAATTTTACATCTTCGAAAGATTCAGTTTGTTGCAATGGATATTCCATGCAACTATCGTCATCTTCAACATCCTCTGTAGCTATGGCGATCGCCAGGAGATGTTCGGGGGACGGCACCGGTCTTTCCAAGTATTTCTTCAACAGATTTACGTGGTAAACCTTCTCCTTTCCTTTAATAGAGATCTGATAATTCGTTCTCGAGATCTTTTTCAGGACGGTAAACGGCTCTTGCCACCCGATGCGTAGCTTGTTGCTTCCGGTTGGCAGTAACAACAAAACGTTGTCTCCTGGTTGTAATTCTCTCTCCTTTGCTGCTTGATTGTATCGTTTAGCGTGCTCTGCGCGAGCTTTCTTAAGGTTGGTCGTTGCTAGATCCCATCCTAGCTGTAGCCTTTCCTTCTATTCCGATACATATCTACTGGCTGAGACAACTGTCTCATCCGCCTTCTGGTCTGTCAGCGACCTGAGTAAGGCTTCAAGCGGGCCCTTGATAGGTCTGCCGAATAAATAACAGTGTAGCTGGGGGAAAACCCGTAGAGGCCTGGGGAACTTCCCTGTACGCAAATAGGGCTGCAGGAATGAAAAGATCCCAATCTTCCGGTTTTTCTTGTCCCAGCTTACGTAACATCGTGGTGAGACTGCCAGTGAAACGTTCCACGAGCCCATTTCCTACCGGATGGTACGGGCTGGTGTGGATGTGTTTGGCCCTCAAGATCTTAAAGATCTCCTCCATTAACAGGCTACGGAATTGGGATCCATTGTACGTCAAAACTTGTTGAGGGAATCCCAACCGTGTAAAAATCTGCACCAAGGCTTCTGCGACATGCTTCGAATCTGTGCATGTTAGCGGAATAGCTTCGGCCCACATAGTGCATGTGTCGACTAGGGTCAGGATAAACCTGTTCCTTCATTTCGTCCTTTCTAGGGGTCCAACAATGTCGACAGCAACCCGTTCAAATGGTGTTCCCACTATTGACATTTCCCCCATGGGAACTGGGGGGGGGGGGGGCCCAATGCTTTGGTGCCACCCGTTGGCACTGGGCGCAGGATTTGACGTATCTGATAATATCAGTATTCATTCCTGGCCACCTGAGTGTGTATTCGCTGGCTTGTGGCGTTCTGTCCTATATGTCCGCTAAAGGGAAGAGAGTGCCCCATTTCTAGGATTTGACTTCTGTACTTTTTCGGTACTAGGAGCTGATTAAAACCTTGTTCAGGCTTGCTCGTTCTCCGATAAAGCACGCCATCCTTAGAAAAAATGTCCCCGTGTTGCCATGGGCAGTTTCCTAAAGCAGGGTTCCAAAGTAGGGTCCTTTTGTTGCGCCTCTTTAAGTTCCATGGGTAAAAATTTGGCGCAGGCTCCCGTTCCTTCTTGGTTTGCCCTCTTGTGGTTACTGTTGCCACTATAGGCTCTTCCGGTTTCCCAATAAACACATATATACAGGGAAGTATGACTGGGTAGATGGGGTCATCAATAACAGCCGCTTTGATCACACCTCTGACAAAATCAGATTTGATCTCCACCAATGCGATGGGAAGCGTTGTTGGTGCACCACTCTTAGAGACTCCACAAAGTTCGACGGTCTCTCCTGTCTCTTGACCGGGTTTAACCAAGTGCCTGGCGACAATGCAATCATAAGAAAGCCCCGTGTCAAAGAAACAAAAAGTTTGAGAACCGTTCAATATAACAGTACCTCGCGTAGAGGGTCTCTCTCCCTCAGGTTGGGAATCACTGTCAATAATTTCGCCTTGCGAGACTGTTAATAAGCATCCGATGCGTTTAGGCTTGGTGTGCTCGGTCTGATCATATGTTCCGTGCTCAGGGGTTTTCCCTTTGTCACCTTGTCCTTTCTGACCGCGCTGCCATGTAGGACGGTTGGGTTGATCAGACTGTTTACTGTGGTTGGGGTACTTGTTTTAGTAGAACTTGGATTTTTCAGGAGGGGGGTTTTGAGGTCCAGTTTCTCTGTGGTTATTCTGATTAGAAGCATTAGAAGATTGGTCTAGATTATTCTTTCGAAAATGCTCTTCTGTCGGTTTACTTTTTGTGGCCGGCAGTTCGGCCAGCGCATTTTGATAACGCTCAGACTTTTCCAAGATGTCTTCAAGCTTTTCTGCACCTTGCTCAGCTAAAAACTTCGGGTGTCCGCAGACAAAGTGTTCTTTATTTGTTCTGTTATAACAAATTCCTCAAGACCTTCATAGGTAGAGGGGAACTGCGAGAGCTCTAGGCACTTTGTCAGATATCCCTTTAGACGACAGGAGAACTGCTGAAAAGTTTCAGAATTCTCCTTTCTGCTATTGCGAAACAGTTGCAATAATTTGCGCGCGTTCATCTCAAAACGCTCCAGTAACGCTTTCTTCAAGACGTCGTAATTGTCTTGTTGGCTGCTTTCCAGTTTGGTGTAAACATCATACGCACTGCTTTTCAACGCATGAGAAAGCTTCATATTCCAACGCGACCTCTCTAAACCGTACAGAGTTGCAATTTTCTCAAATTTTTCTAGCCATGTGTCAATCTTCTCATTAGGACAAGGGAAAGATTCTAGAGCAAAAGACATAGCGTTGAGTTGAAGAGATTGAGTGTTAGAAGGATCAGTTGAGGAAGAATGAGGAGAAGATTCTCCATTGCTGGAGGTAGAAGCAGCACCACGACTTTGAACTTCTAGAGCTTTAAGAGCCAGTACATGCTGTCTCTCCTTTTCTCTTTCCTCCCTCTCCTTCTCTTTTTCCTCATGCTGTCTCTCCTTCTCTCTTTCCTCATGCTGTCTCTCCTTTTCTCTTTCCTCATGCTGTCTCTCCTTCTCTCTTTCGTTCGCCCTGCGGATTTCCATTTCTTCCTCAATTTTCTTCTGCTGTAATAGACGGTCTTCCGCTTCTTTCCTCCTAGCTTCTTCTTTTTTCCTCTTTAGCTTCAGCTGCTTTCCTCTCCACGTCATGTCTCTCAAGTTCGTCTCTGACAAAAGCTTTCGCTTCGTCGCCGTCCAGTCCCTCTTTAATTGCTTCCTGTCTGAGCATCTGCCTCAGTTTCGCCCTCTCGGCCATAATAAATCAGTGACTGAGACTACTCAAGGAAGAAAAGAAGAAAAAGGATACACTGGTTCCTATCACTTACGAGAAAATACCAAACAAAAAGATGATATACTTTAACCTGGGATACCTCCTCCTATAATATCGTATCTAACTGTCGCTTCTATTAATTGGCAATTAAGCACCTAATGCAGACAACTACGCCAAATAAATGGTAGTTAAGATTAATCACTGAAAAATAAGTTGCTACAGTGGAAACAAAATAATTATTAAAAAAAATATTTAAGGAGAAAAAAAAATTCCCTTAATTTTAAGTCCACTACAAGTTCATCCCTGAAGTCAGTTAGGGTAAGGAAGGCAATTAACAGGACGTAATTGTCTGAACGCACTCCTTAGCTTAGCTTAAACACCTACTTCTTCAGAACCCTGTGACTGTTACACAATCACAAACTTTACCAGCGTTTAGTATTACAAAATCACTAATTAACATATATTTCGACAAAATCAACCTGTAAGTCAAATGTATAATGCTCAATAATGCTGTGGAAAAACATTTATTAATTGTGTGGTCAGCACGCCCATAAACGGATCGTTGGTTTAGGGGAATAGTTATTTTCTTTAAAGATACACAATACCACGAGACAATCACACTCTTACTCTATTTCAGAATAAAGAACATTAACAGACGAGCTAATATATTTATCGTACTCGTCTTCCTATTCTAAGTTTTAAAAAAAAATCCTTTGCACGAGACCACATTTGTCGTAGATTTGTGACAGATGATTAAGACTTAGTTTGGTCCCTTCTGAATAGACATAGAGATAAGCGTTAGCTCAGTGGGAGGTGATAAAATAGAAATAGATTTCACGGGTGAGATCGAGGAACTATATTAGATTCTGTCTCTGACCCTCGAGAAGCTTCTCTCAGTCAGCCTATCATCTACAACAGAGTTAGATTAGTCAGACAAATCTAATAATATAATATATAAATATATAAATACTCCTCACATACACACACATAAGTGACTACAATAGACACACAGACGTAAAACTATGACAAATGAAAATATAGATATTTGGGAACGAACTGACCGCCACAATGATTAAGTTTAATTGTGAAGTTTAATTATCACAATAAACTTCCATCACAACATATAAAATTACATTTAAGCATATACAAATAGTCATAAAGTCAATGAATTGCTACAAGAAAGATAGACCCATTGGTATGATCTTTTCCCCCGATGTGTAGCCCACAGTCCTGTTAGAAGAAAAGTAATAGCCACAAAGAGTCACGGATACATATGATTTAGTATAAGATTTCCCTTTAAAGGTATGAACAGACTTGGATACTCTGATCTATCCTAAGGAAAAATATTGTTAGCAACAACAACAACAAAAAAAACTTGCATAAAGAAATTTAAGTCAGCAAAATGGGTGCCAAAATACAACAATAAAGGAATCACTCAGTCCTGCATTCACTCTATTCAGTCAGCCGTGATCACGTGCGTTCACTCGTACTTACAGCTTTGGTAGCAACTTCTGGAAACACAATTTTTAGGACCTACACATACAGACTCTCCAATGGTAGTCTTTGCCAAGAGAACCCCAGTTCCAAAAAAGACGGGTTGAATTCACTCCTTCAGGGAACGTTTTCTTGGTTATACTTATTTTAGGATATCTGGTTCTGTCACATTAAAATTGTCCAGGCACGAACGTTAACAGCGAGCACAGTGTCAATAGCTTAGGTTTCTAGTAATTAGGAATGTCAGGTAACTGCCTTCTCTCAGTTTAGGACTTTATTTGGTCACACCACCGCCTAGTCACAACTCCGTCGGAATGTTTATTGATTGAAATATTTTACTTGCCACAAGGGCTGAAATGTACTTGAGGTTTCTCTCAGGAAGAATTAAATCTGGCGCGATAGGCCCGTTACTTTATTTAAATCTTAAAGCTTATGGAATGGGTACTCTGTCGTTCTGGATGACAATGCAATGCCAGACAGGTATTACTTTATACACCCAAGTTCTTTTAAGAAAAAAAATGTTTTAGTTCTTCACAGATATTTCTCCGTACAAAACGCTGGTAGAGTTGGGCCACCCCAGTTTTCACAGAATAAAGAAAACAAACATATAAAATACTTATACATACTATTCCTCGGTTATAACTTACATTACAAACTACAAGCGGAGAGCTTGACTTATCGTTTAAAACTCCCGTGAAATAAGGTATAATTCATAAAATCAATCATCATGAATTAGAAATACATACGTATTTCGTCAATACTCAATGACGAATCAGTGCAGTTATAAGTTAGTTTTAAAAATATTCTCGACTGAGTATTTAGCAGTTAAATTAAATTTTATTTATAGCTGCATGAGTTTAAGCTAGAAATTATCATTTATTCTGCTTTCCACTGAAACACGTCACTAGAGAATGTAACAGACTTATAATTGAATTTCTTCTGCACAAAAGAAACTAGTGAAATATAATAGGCGATTTAACACTTAATCACTCAACCTACTAGATATTATATTACCTCCAACCAGAACTACGAGTATCACAACGAAACTAAGAGTTACACTTATAAATATAAGTATCTAGAACGAAGCGACCACGTCTACTGCAACTTGGAGATTGAATGAAATCAAGTTTCCACTCCGAGTTAGATGTATGAAACAGACAAAGGATGCGCGTTATTTCCAAAACCCCTGTCTCCCCCTCTCCTCTTTCTCTCTTAACACTTCCCATTAACTAGACGTTGCCCATAACTGCCAAACGTGCGCCTTCACACCTACTGCTAAGAAACTGGCCGTAGCGCTCGTGTAAGATGCAAATGCCAGACGATATGTCTCATTTCTGAGCTATGCATGTCTGGCGCGTTCCACACCTCAAGCCGAGAAACTGGCCCAAGAGCGCCGTGTCATGAGAAAAGTATAGACAAATGTCTGCTTCCTCGCTGCCTGACTAGACGAATCTAACACTATAACGTCTCGTGCAGGGACTGACATATATGCAATCAAATGCATTTCTAATATGAGAAAAAGAAACGGTAAAGTCAGAATGGGAAAATATATTTAGTCGCTAACAAACGAATGCGAAAAATACTCAGGAAAAGGATTAAATTCCTTATTGGCCCAAGAAATGCCAAAGGAGCATGGTCGGTCTGCACTGTGAATGTTGCTCCGTAAAGATATTCATGGTTCCTCCTTATACCATGCACTAATGCCAGACATTCTCTTTCCACTGTGGAGTAATTTTGTTCTGCCTTATTCAATTTACGACTGCCGTATGCCACTGGGAATAGCTGGTTGGGATCATCGTCGCCTGCCCGAAGCAAAAGGACCCGATGCGTAAATTCGCAATACAAAGGGTTTGGTAATATCAGGCAGTCGCAGAATTGGATACTCGGACAACTGTTTCCTGAGCGTGACGTAAGCGTCTTCGCACTTTTGATCCCAGATAATTCTCTCCGGTCGCCCCCTTTTCGTAAGGTCAGTAAGGGGTGCTGTCAACCCATTGAAGTTTTTGATGAATTTCTGGTAATAAACACATAGTGATAAGAACGATCGCGTTTCTTTCTTCGTCCTTGGCCTCTTTGCTGCACGTATCTTCTCTACGTTCTTAGCAACTAGCCACATGGCACCGTGAGCAATGGTATGCCCCAGGAAGTCAAGTTTTTCGAAGCCGATTAAACATTTGCTAGGTCTAGCTGTGAGACCAGTTTCCTGTAGTCTCCTGAGGAGCATCTCAACCGTAGCCATGTGTTCTTCGTATGTGTCTGTTGCAATTAGTATATCGTCCATAAAATTGTGGATATGTGGACTGTGCAATGGTTCTAACAGCTTTCTCATCATCCTTGTGAACACTCCTGGTGCGTTGTGTAACCCGAATGGCATCATGTTAAACGTATAGTGTCCTTCACTAGTGCTGAAAGCCAGCAAAGGCTTAGTTTCCTCTTTGACTGGTATCTGATAGTAACCCTTACTCAGGTCAATCTTTGAGAAAATCCGTGCCTTGCTTAGCTTGCTAAACAGCTCAGAAGCGCTTTGGAGGGGTTCCGGCTGAAATTCCGTTACTGTGTTAAGTAGACGGTAATCGATACACAGCCAAACTTCCTTATTGGGCTTCTGCAACAGCACTACGCTCGCACTATACGGAGATGTAGACTCACTAATAATTCCTGTTTTACGTAGCTTGTCTATCTCTGCGCGTAGCGTATCAGCTTTCACATACGGAATAGGGTATACTCTGGTTCGAACGGGTGTCTCGTTGTTAAGTTTCATTTCGAACTCTACGAGATGAGTTCGCCCAGGTACATCCGTTAGCACTGCTGTGTACTGGTTCAGTAAAGCCCTCGTTTCTGTCTGTTGTGTGCTTCAGAGAGAGTGTCACCAAATTTTACATCTTCGAAAGATTCAGTTTGTTGCAATGGATATTCCATGCAACTATCGTCATCTTCAACATCCTCTGTAGCTATGGCGATCGCCAGGAGATGTTCGGGGGACGGCACCGGTCTTTCCAAGTATTTCTTCAACAGATTTACGTGGTAAACCTTCTCCTTTCCTTTAATAGAGATCTGATAATTCGTTCTCGAGATCTTTTTCAGGACGGTAAACGGCTCTTGCCACCCGATGCGTAGCTTGTTGCTTCCGGTTGGCAGTAACAACAAAACGTTGTCTCCTGGTTGTAATTCTCTCTCCTTTGCTGCTTGATTGTATCGTTTAGCGTGCTCTGCGCGAGCTTTCTTAAGGTTGGTCGTTGCTAGATCCCATCCTAGCTGTAGCCTTTCCTTCTATTCCGATACATATCTACTGGCTGAGACAACTGTCTCATCCGCCTTCTGGTCTGTCAGCGACCTGAGTAAGGCTTCAAGCGGGCCCTTGATAGGTCTGCCGAATAAATAACAGTGTAGCTGGGGGAAAACCCGTAGAGGCCTGGGGAACTTCCCTGTACGCAAATAGGGCTGCAGGAATGAAAAGATCCCAATCTTCCGGTTTTTCTTGTCCCAGCTTACGTAACATCGTGGTGAGACTGCCAGTGAAACGTTCCACGAGCCCATTTCCTACCGGATGGTACGGGCTGGTGTGGATGTGTTTGGCCCTCAAGATCTTAAAGATCTCCTCCATTAACAGGCTACGGAATTGGGATCCATTGTACGTCAAAACTTGTTGAGGGAATCCCAACCGTGTAAAAATCTGCACCAAGGCTTCTGCGACATGCTTCGAATCTGTGCATGTTAGCGGAATAGCTTCGGCCCACATAGTGCATGTGTCGACTAGGGTCAGGATAAACCTGTTCCTTCATTTCGTCCTTTCTAGGGGTCCAACAATGTCGACAGCAACCCGTTCAAATGGTGTTCCCACTATTGACATTTCCCCCATGGGAACTGGGGGGGGGGGGGTCCAATGCTTTGGTGCCACCCGTTGGCACTGGGCGCAGGATTTGACGTATCTGATAATATCAGTATTCATTCCTGGCCACCTGAGTGTGTATTCGCTGGCTTGTGGCGTTCTGTCCCATATGTCCGCTAAAGGGAAGAGAGTGCCCCATTTCTAGGATTTGACTTCTGTACTTTTTCGGTACTAGGAGCTGATTAAAACCTTGTTCAGGCTTGCTCGTTCTCCGATAAAGCACGCCATCCTTAGAAAAAATGTCCCCGTGTTGCCATGGGCAGTTTCCTAAAGCAGGGTTCCAAAGTAGGGTCCTTTTGTTGCGCCTCTTTAAGTTCCATGGGTAAAAATTTGGCGCAGGCTCCCGTTCCTTCTTGGTTTGCCCTCTTGTGGTTACTGTTGCCACTATAGGCTCTTCCGGTTTCCCAATAAACACATATATACAGGGAAGTATGACTGGGTAGATGGGGTCATCAATAACAGCCGCTTTGATCACACCTCTGACAAAATCAGATTTGATCTCCACCAATGCGATGGGAAGCGTTGTTGGTGCACCACTCTTAGAGACTCCACAAAGTTCGACGGTCTCTCCTGTCTCTTGACCGGGTTTAACCAAGTGCCTGGCGACAATGCAATCATAAGAAAGCCCCGTGTCAAAGAAACAAAAAGTTTGAGAACCGTTCAATATAACAGTACCTCGCGTAGAGGGTCTCTCTCCCTCAGGTTGGGAATCACTGTCAATAATTTCGCCTTGCGAGACTGTTAATAAGCATCCGATGCGTTTAGGCTTGGTGTGCTCGGTCTGATCATATGTTCCGTGCTCAGGGGTTTTCCCTTTGTCACCTTGTCCTTTCTGACCGCGCTGCCATGTAGGACGGTTGGGTTGATCAGACTGTTTACTGTGGTTGGGGTACTTGTTTTAGTAGAACTTGGATTTTTCAGGAGGGGGGTTTTGGGGTCCAGTTTCTCTGTGGTTATTCTGATTAGAAGCATTAGAAGATTGGTCTAGATTATTCTTTCGAAAATGCTCTTCTGTCGGTTTACTTTTTGTGGCCGGCAGTTCGGCCAGCGCATTTTGATAACGCTCAGACTTTTCCAAGATGTCTTCAAGCTTTTCTGCACCTTGCTCAGCTAAAAACTTCGGGTGTCCGCAGACAAAGTGTTCTTTATTTGTTCTGTTATAACAAATTCCTCAAGACCTTCATAGGTAGAGGGGAACTGCGAGAGCTCTAGGCACTTTGTCAGATATCCCTTTAGACGACAGGAGAACTGCTGAAAAGTTTCAGAATTCTCCTTTCTGCTATTGCGAAACAGTTGCAATAATTTGCGCGCGTTCATCTCAAAACGCTCCAGTAACGCTTTCTTCAAGACGTCGTAATTGTCTTGTTGGCTGCTTTCCAGTTTGGTGTAAACATCATACGCACTGCTTTTCAACGCATGAGAAAGCTTCATATTCCTCTCTAAACCGTACAGAGTTGCAATTTTCTCAAATTTTTCTAGCCATGTGTCAATCTTCTCATTAGGACAAGGGAAAGATTCTAGAGCAAAAGACATAGCGTTGAGTTGAAGAGATTGAGTGTTAGAAGGATCAGTTGAGGAAGAATGAGGAGAAGATTCTCCATTGCTGGAGGTAGAAGCAGCACCACGACTTTGAACTTCTAGAGCTTTAAGAGCCAGTACATGCTGTCTCTCCTTTTCTCTTTCCTCCCTCTCCTTCTCTTTTTCCTCATGCTGTCTCTCCTTCTCTCTTTCCTCATGCTGTCTCTCCTTTTCTCTTTCCTCATGCTGTCTCTCCTTCTCTCTTTCGTTCGCCCTGCGGATTTCCATTTCTTCCTCAATTTTCTTCTGCTGTAATAGACGGTCTTCCGCTTCTTTCCTCCTTGCTTCTTCTTTTTCCTCTTTAGCTTCAGCTGCTTTCCTCTCCACGTCATGTCTCTCAAGTTCGTCTCTGACAAAAGCTTTCGCTTCGTCGCCGTCCAGTCCCTCTTTAATTGCTTCCTGTCTGAGCATCTGCCTCAGTTTCGCCCTCTCGGCCATAATAAATCAGTGACTGAGACTACTCAAGGAAGAAAAGAAGAAAAAGGATACACTGGTTCCTATCACTTACGAGAAAATACCAAACAAAAAGATGATATACTTTAACCTGGGATACCTCCTCCTATAATATCGTATCTAACTGTCGCTTCTATTAATTGGCAATTAAGCACCTAATGCAGACAACTACGCCAAATAAATGGTAGTTAAGATTAATCACTGAAAAATAAGTTGCTACAGTGGAAACAAAATAATTATTAAAAAAAATATTTAAGGAGAAAAAAAAATTCCCTTAATTTTAAGTCCACTACAAGTTCATCCCTGAAGTCAGTTAGGGTAAGGAAGGCAATTAACAGGACGTAATTGTCTGAACGCACTCCTTAGCTTAGCTTAAACACCTACTTCTTCAGAACCCTGTGACTGTTACACAATCACAAACTTTACCAGCGTTTAGTATTACAAAATCACTAATTAACATATATTTCGACAAAATCAACCTGTAAGTCAAATGTATAATGCTCAATAATGCTGTGGAAAAACATTTATTAATTGTGTGGTCAGCACGCCCATAAAACGGATCGTTGGTTTAGGGGAATAGTTATTTTCTTTAAAGATACACAATACCACGAGACAATCACACTCTTACTCTATTTCAGAATAAAGAACATTAACAGACGAGCTAATATATTTATCGTACTCGTCTTCCTATTCTAAGTTTTAAAAAAAATCCTTTGCACGAGACCACATTTGTCGTAGATTTGTGACAGATGATTAAGACTTAGTTTGGTCCCTTCTGAATAGACATAGAGATAAGCGTTAGCTCAGTGGGAGGTGATAAAATAGAAATAGATTTCACGGGTGAGATCGAGGAACTATATTAGATTCTGTCTCTGACCCTCGAGAAGCTTCTCTCAGTCAGCCTATCATCTACAACAGAGTTAGATTAGTCAGACAAATCTAATATAATATATAAATATATAAATACTCCTCACATACACACACATAAGTGACTACAATAGACACACAGACGTAAAACTATGACAAATGAAAATATAGATATTTGGGAACGAACTGACCGCCACAATGATTAAGTTTAATTGTGAAGTTTAATTATCACAATAAACTTCCATCACAACATATAAAATTACATTTAAGCATATACAAATAGTCATAAAGTCAATGAATTGCTACAAGAAAGATAGACCCATTGGTATAATCTTTTCCCCCGATGTATAGCCCACAGTCCTGTTAGAAGAAAAGGGATAGCCACATAGAGCCACGGATACATATGATTTAGTCTAAGATTTCCCTTAAAAGGTATGAACAGACTTGGATACTCTGATCTATCCTAAGGAAAAATATTGTTAGCAACAACAACAAAAAAAACTTGCATAAAGAAATTTAAGACAGCAAAATGGGTGCCAAAATACAACAATAAAGGAATCACTCAGTCCTGCATTCACTCTATTCAGTCAGCTGTGATCACGTGCGTTCACTCGTACTTACAGCTTTGGTAGCAACTTCTGGAAACACAATTTTTAGGACCTACACATACAGACTCTCCAATGGTAGTCTTTGCCAAGAGAACCCCAGTTCCAAAAAAGACGGGTTGAATTCACTCCTTCAGGGAACGTTTTCTTGGTTATACTTATTTTAGGATATCTGGTTCTGTCACATTAAAATTGTCCAGGCACGAACGTTAACAGCGAGCACAGTGTCAATAGCTTAGGTTTCTAGTAATTAGGAATGTCAGGTAACTGCCTTCTCTCAGTTTAGGACTTTATTTGGTCACACCACCGCCTAGTCACAACTCCGTCGGAATGTTTATTGATTGAAATATTTTACTTGCCACAAGGGCTGAAATGTACTTGAGGTTTCTCTCAGGAAGAATTAAATCTGGCGCGATAGGCCCGTTACTTTATTTAAATCTTAAAGCTTATGGAATGGGTACTCTGTCGTTCTGGATGACAATGCAATGCCAGACAGGTATTACTTTATACACCCAAGTTCTTTTAAGAAAAAAAATGTTTTAGTTCTTCACAGATATTTCTCCGTACAAAACGCTGGTAGAGTTGGGCCACCCCAGTTTTCACAGAATAAAGAAAACAAACATATAAAATACTTATACATACTATTCCTCGGTTATAACTTACATTACAAACTACAAGCGGAGAGCTTGACTTATCGTTTAAAACTCCCGTGAAATAAGGTATAATTCATAAAATCAATCATCATGAATTAGAAATACATACGTATTTCGTCAATACTCAATGACGAATCAGTGCAGTTATAAGTTAGTTTTAAAAATATTCTCGACTGAGTATTTAGCAGTTAAATTAAATTTTATTTATAGCTGCATGAGTTTAAGCTAGAAATTATCATTTATTCTGCTTTCCACTGAAACACGTCACTAGAGAATGTAACAGACTTATAATTGAATTTCTTCTGCACAAAAGAAACTAGTGAAATATAATAGGCGATTTAACACTTAATCACTCAACCTACTAGATATTATATTACCTCCAACCAGAACTACGAGTATCACAACGAAACTAAGAGTTACACTTATAAATATAAGTATCTAGAACGAAGCGACCACGTCTACTGCAACTTGGAGATTGAATGAAATCAAGTTTCCACTCCGAGTTAGATGTATGAAACAGACAAAGGATGCGCGTTATTTCCAAAACCCCTGTCTCCCCCTCTCCTCTTTCTCTCTTAACACTTCCCATTAACTAGACGTTGCCCATAACTGCCAAACGTGCGCCTTCACACCTACTGCTAAGAAACTGGCCGTAGCGCTCGTGTAAGATGCAAATGCCAGACGATATGTCTCATTTCTGAGCTATGCATGTCTGGCGCGTTCCACACCTCAAGCCGAGAAACTGGCCCAAGAGCGCCGTGTCATGAGAAAAGTATAGACAAATGTCTGCTTCCTCGCTGCCTGACTAGACGAATCTAACACTATAACGTCTCGTGCAGGGACTGACATATATGCAATCAAATGCATTTCTAATATGAGAAAAAGAAACGGTAAAGTCAGAATGGGAAAATATATTTAGTCGCTAACAAACGAATGCGAAAAATACTCAGGAAAAGGATAAAAGAGCGATAATAAAGTAGAGGATACGGGTAGAAAAGAAAAGAATATAGAAAATTTATTGATCATAATTCTCTATGCAACAGAACGTCCCCCCTTTAAGATATAGAAGTACTCCATGTCTACGTTATGGAAATAAATTTCCTATATCCGTAGCTTTAGGGTGTCTGTCCTCTTCCCTCTCATCTCTCCCCTCCGTCTCTGTCCAATTCCTACTCATGAAGTCTGCTCCCACGTTTTCTCTTCCTGGAATGTATTCGACTTTAAAGGAATATACACTTAGCAGCAGTGCCCAGCGCATTATTTTCGCGTTAAATTCCTTATTGGCCCAAGAAATGCCAAAGGAGCATGGTCGGTCTGCACTGTGAATGTTGCTCCGTAAAGATATTCATGGTTCCTCCTTATACCATGCACTAATGCCAGACATTCTCTTTCCACTGTGGAGTAATTTTGTTCTGCCTTATTCAATTTACGACTGCCGTATGCCACTGGGAATAGCTGGTTGGGATCATCGTCGCCTGCCCGAAGCAAAAGGACCCGATGCGTAAATTCGCAATACAAAGGGTTTGGTAATATCAGGCAGTCGCAGAATTGGATACTCGGACAACTGTTTCCTGAGCGTGACGTAAGCGTCTTCGCACTTTTGATCCCAGATAATTCTCTCCGGTCGCCCCCTTTTCGTAAGGTCAGTAAGGGGTGCTGTCAACCCATTGAAGTTTTTGATGAATTTCTGGTAATAAACACATAGTGATAAGAACGATCGCGTTTCTTTCTTCGTCCTTGGCCTCTTTGCTGCACGTATCTTCTCTACGTTCTTAGCAACTAGCCACATGGCACCGTGAGCAATGGTATGCCCCAGGAAGTCAAGTTTTTCGAAGCCGATTAAACATTTGCTAGGTCTAGCTGTGAGACCAGTTTCCTGTAGTCTCCTGAGGAGCATCTCAACCGTAGCCATGTGTTCTTCGTATGTGTCTGTTGCAATTAGTATATCGTCCATAAAATTGTGGATATGTGGACTGTGCAATGGTTCTAACAGCTTTCTCATCATCCTTGTGAACACTCCTGGTGCGTTGTGTAACCCGAATGGCATCATGTTAAACGTATAGTGTCCTTCACTAGTGCTGAAAGCCAGCAAAGGCTTAGTTTCCTCTTTGACTGGTATCTGATAGTAACCCTTACTCAGGTCAATCTTTGAGAAAATCCGTGCCTTGCTTAGCTTGCTAAACAGCTCAGAAGCGCTTTGGAGGGGTTCCGGCTGAAATTCCGTTACTGTGTTAAGTAGACGGTAATCGATACACAGCCAAACTTCCTTATTGGGCTTCTGCAACAGCACTACGCTCGCACTATACGGAGATGTAGACTCACTAATAATTCCTGTTTTACGTAGCTTGTCTATCTCTGCGCGTAGCGTATCAGCTTTCACATACGGAATAGGGTATACTCTGGTTCGAACGGGTGTCTCGTTGTTAAGTTTCATTTCGAACTCTACGAGATGAGTTCGCCCAGGTACATCCGTTAGCACTGCTGTGTACTGGTTCAGTAAAGCCCTCGTTTCTGTCTGTTGTGCTTCAGAGAAAGTGTCACCAAATTTTACATCTTCGAAAGATTCAGTTTGTTGCAATGGATATTCCATGCAACTATCGTCATCTTCAACATCCTCTGTAGCTATGGCGATCGCCAGGAGATGTTCGGGGGACGGCACCGGTCTTTCCAAGTATTTCTTCAACAGATTTACGTGGTAAACCTTCTCCTTTCCTTTAATAGAGATCTGATAATTCGTTCTCGAGATCTTTTTCAGGACGGTAAACGGCTCTTGCCACCCGATGCGTAGCTTGTTGCTTCCGGTTGGCAGTAACAACAAAACGTTGTCTCCTGGTTGTAATTCTCTCTCCTTTGCTGCTTGATTGTATCGTTTAGCGTGCTCTGCGCGAGCTTTCTTAAGGTTGGTCGTTGCTAGATCCCATCCTAGCTGTAGCCTTTCCTTCTATTCCGATACATATCTACTGGCTGAGACAACTGTCTCATCCGCCTTCTGGTCTGTCAGCGACCTGAGTAAGGCTTCAAGCGGGCCCTTGATAGGTCTGCCGAATAAATAACAGTGTAGCTGGGGGAAAACCCGTAGAGGCCTGGGGAACTTCCCTGTACGCAAATAGGGCTGCAGGAATGAAAAGATCCCAATCTTCCGGTTTTTCTTGTCCCAGCTTACGTAACATCGTGGTGAGACTGCCAGTGAAACGTTCCACGAGCCCATTTCCTACCGGATGGTACGGGCTGGTGTGGATGTGTTTGGCCCTCAAGATCTTAAAGATCTCCTCCATTAACAGGCTACGGAATTGGGATCCATTGTACGTCAAAACTTGTTGAGGGAATCCCAACCGTGTAAAAATCTGCACCAAGGCTTCTGCGACATGCTTCGAATCTGTGCATGTTAGCGGAATAGCTTCGGCCCACATAGTGCATGTGTCGACTAGGGTCAGGATAAACCTGTTCCTTCATTTCGTCCTTTCTAGGGGTCCAACAATGTCGACAGCAACCCGTTCAAATGGTGTTCCCACTATTGACATTTCCCCCATGGGAACTGGGGGGGGGGGGTCCAATGCTTTGGTGCCACCCGTTGGCACTGGGCGCAGGATTTGACGTATCTGATAATATCAGTATTCATTCCTGGCCACCTGAGTGTGTATTCGCTGGCTTGTGGCGTTCTGTCCCATATGTCCGCTAAAGGGAAGAGAGTGCCCCATTTCTAGGATTTGACTTCTGTACTTTTTCGGTACTAGGAGCTGATTAAAACCTTGTTCAGGCTTGCTCGTTCTCCGATAAAGCACGCCATCCTTAGAAAAAATGTCCCCGTGTTGCCATGGGCAGTTTCCTAAAGCAGGGTTCCAAAGTAGGGTCCTTTTGTTGCGCCTCTTTAAGTTCCATGGGTAAAAATTTGGCGCAGGCTCCCGTTCCTTCTTGGTTTGCCCTCTTGTGGTTACTGTTGCCACTATAGGCTCTTCCGGTTTCCCAATAAACACATATATACAGGGAAGTATGACTGGGTAGATGGGGTCATCAATAACAGCCGCTTTGATCACACCTCTGACAAAATCAGATTTGATCTCCACCAATGCGATGGGAAGCGTTGTTGGTGCACCACTCTTAGAGACTCCACAAAGTTCGACGGTCTCTCCTGTCTCTTGACCGGGTTTAACCAAGTGCCTGGCGACAATGCAATCATAAGAAAGCCCCGTGTCAAAGAAACAAAAAGTTTGAGAACCGTTCAATATAACAGTACCTCGCGTAGAGGGTCTCTCTCCCTCAGGTTGGGAATCACTGTCAATAATTTCGCCTTGCGAGACTGTTAATAAGCATCCGATGCGTTTAGGCTTGGTGTGCTCGGTCTGATCATATGTTCCGTGCTCAGGGGTTTTCCCTTTGTCACCTTGTCCTTTCTGACCGCGCTGCCATGTAGGACGGTTGGGTTGATCAGACTGTTTACTGTGGTTGGGGTACTTGTTTTAGTAGAACTTGGATTTTTCAGGAGGGGGGTTTTGGGGTCCAGTTTCTCTGTGGTTATTCTGATTAGAAGCATTAGAAGATTGGTCTAGATTATTCTTTCGAAAATGCTCTTCTGTCGGTTTACTTTTTGTGGCCGGCAGTTCGGCCAGCGCATTTTGATAACGCTCAGACTTTTCCAAGATGTCTTCAAGCTTTTCTGCACCTTGCTCAGCTAAAAACTTCGGGTGTCCGCAGACAAAGTGTTCTTTATTTGTTCTGTTATAACAAATT
This sequence comes from Oreohelix idahoensis, assembly GCA_024509875.1. Taxonomy (NCBI): domain Eukaryota; kingdom Metazoa; phylum Mollusca; class Gastropoda; order Stylommatophora; family Oreohelicidae; genus Oreohelix; species Oreohelix idahoensis. The sequence goes on along the minus strand of JAMPIV010005598.1, from coordinate 218,782 downwards.
CCTCAAGACCTTCATAGGTAGAGGGGAACTGCGAGAGCTCTAGGCACTTTGTCAGATATCCCTTTAGACGACAGGAGAACTGCTGAAAAGTTTCAGAATTCTCCTTTCTGCTATTGCGAAACAGTTGCAATAATTTGCGCGCGTTCATCTCAAAACGCTCCAGTAACGCTTTCTTCAAGACGTCGTAATTGTCTTGTTGGCTGCTTTCCAGTTTGGTGTAAACATCATACGCACTGCTTTTCAACGCATGAGAAAAGCTTCATATTCCTCTCTAAACCGTACAGAGTTGCAATTTTCTCAAATTTTTCTAGCCATGTGTCAATCTTCTCATTAGGACAAGGGAAAGATTCTAGAGCAAAAGACATAGCGTTGAGTTGAAGAGATTGAGTGTTAGAAGGATCAGTTGAGGAAGAATGAGGAGAAGATTCTCCATTGCTGGAGGTAGAAGCAGCACCACGACTTTGAACTTCTAGAGCTTTAAGAGCCAGTACATGCTGTCTCTCCTTTTCTCTTTCCTCCCTCTCCTTCTCTTTTTCCTCATGCTGTCTCTCCTTCTCTCTTTCCTCATGCTGTCTCTCCTTTTCTCTTTCCTCATGCTGTCTCTCCTTCTCTCTTTCGTTCGCCCTGCGGATTTCCATTTCTTCCTCAATTTTCTTCTGCTGTAATAGACGGTCTTCCGCTTCTTTCCTCCTTGCTTCTTCTTTTTCCTCTTTAGCTTCAGCTGCTTTCCTCTCCACGTCATGTCTCTCAAGTTCGTCTCTGACAAAAGCTTTCGCTTCGTCGCCGTCCAGTCCCTCTTTAATTGCTTCCTGTCTGAGCATCTGCCTCAGTTTCGCCCTCTCGGCCATAATAAATCAGTGACTGAGACTACTCAAGGAAGAAAAGAAGAAAAAGGATACACTGGTTCCTATCACTTACGAGAAAATACCAAACAAAAAGATGATATACTTTAACCTGGGATACCTCCTCCTATAATATCGTATCTAACTGTCGCTTCTATTAATTGGCAATTAAGCACCTAATGCAGACAACTACGCCAAATAAATGGTAGTTAAGATTAATCACTGAAAAATAAGTTGCTACAGTGGAAACAAAATAATTATTAAAAAAAATATTTAAGGAGAAAAAAAAATTCCCTTAATTTTATGTCCACTACAAGTTCATCCCTGAAGTCAGTTAGGGTAAGGAAGGCAATTAACAGGACGTAATTGTCTGAACGCACTCCTTAGCTTAGCTTAAACACCTACTTCTTCAGAACCCTGTGACTGTTACACAATCACAAACTTTACCAGCGTTTAGTATTACAAAATCACTAATTAACATATATTTCGACAAAATCAACCTGTAAGTCAAATGTATAATGCTCAATAATGCTGTGGAAAAACATTTATTAATTGTGTGGTCAGCACGCCCATAAACAGATCGTTGGTTTAGGGGAATAGTTATTTTCTTTAAAGATACACAATACCACGAGACAATCACACTCTTACTCTATTTCAGAATAAAGAACATTAACAGACGAGCTAATATATTTATCGTACTCGTCTTCCTATTCTAAGTTTTAAAAAAAATCCTTTGCACGAGACCACATTTGTCGTAGATTTGTGACAGATGATTAAGACTTAGTTTGGTCCCTTCTGAATAGACATAGAGATAAGCGTTAGCTCAGTGGGAGGTGATAAAATAGAAATAGATTTCACGGGTGAGATCGAGGAACTATATTAGATTCTGTCTCTGACCCTCGAGAAGCTTCTCTCAGTCAGCCTATCATCTACAACAGAGTTAGATTAGTCAGACAAATCTAATATAATATATAAATATATAAATACTCCTCACATACACACACATAAGTGACTACAATAGACACACAGACGTAAAACTATGACAAATGAAAATATAGATATTTGGGAACGAACTGACCGCCACAATGATTAAGTTTAATTGTGAAGTTTAATTATCACAATAAACTTCCATCACAACATATAAAATTACATTTAAGCATATACAAATAGTCATAAAGTCAATGAATTGCTACAAGAAAGATAGACCCATTGGTATAATCTTTTCCCCCGATGTATAGCCCACAGTCCTGTTAGAAGAAAAGGGATAGAAACATAGAGTCACGGATACATATGATTTAGTCTAAGATTTCCCTTTAAAGGTATGAACAGACTTGGATACTCTGATCTATCCTAAGGAAAAATATTGTTAGCAACAACAACAAAAAAACTTGCATAAAGAAATTTAAGACAGCAAAATGGGTGCCAAAATACAACAATAAAGGAATCACTCAGTCCTGCATTCACTCTATTCAGTCAGCTGTGATCACGTGCGTTCACTCGTACTTACAGCTTTGGTAGCAACTTCTGGAAACACAATTTTTAGGACCTACACATACAGACTCTCCAATGGTAGTCTTTGCCAAGAGAACCCCAGTTCCAAAAAAGACGGGTTGAATTCACTCCTTCAGGGAACGTTTTCTTGGTTATACTTATTTTAGGATATCTGGTTCTGTCACATTAAAATTGTCCAGGCACGAACGTTAACAGCGAGCACAGTGTCAATAGCTTAGGTTTCTAGTAATTAGGAATGTCAGGTAACTGCCTTCTCTCAGTTTAGGACTTTATTTGGTCACACAACCGCCTAGTCACAACTGCGTCGGAATGTTTATTGATTGAAATATTTTACTTGCCACAAGGGCTGAAATGTACTTGAGGTTTCTCTCAGGAAGAATTAAATCTGGCGCGATAGGCCCGTTACTTTATTTAAATCTTAAAGCTTATGGAATGGGTACTCTGTCGTTCTGGATGACAATGCAATGCCAGACAGGTATTACTTTATACACCCAAGTTCTTTTAAGAAAAAAAATGTTTTAGTTCTTCACAGATATTTCTCCGTACAAAACGCTGGTAGAGTTGGGCCACCCCAGTTTTCACTGAATAAAGAAAACAAACATATAAAATACTTATACATACTATTCCTCGGTTATAACTTACATTACAAACTGCAAGCGGAGAGCTTGACTTATCGTTTAAAACTCCCGTGAAATAAGGTATAATTCATAAAATCAATCATCATGAATTAGAAATACATACGTATTTCATCAATACTCAATGATGAATCAGTGCAGTTATAAGTTAGTTTTAAAAATATTCTCGACTGAATATTTAGCGGTTAAATTAAATTTTATTTATAGCTGCATTAGTTTAAGCTAGAAATTATCATTTATTCTGCTTTCCACTGAAACACGTCACTAGAGAATGTAACAGACGTATAATTTAATTTCTTCTGCACAAACGAAACTAGTGAAATATAATAGTCGATTTAACACTTAATCACTCAACCTACTAGATATTATATTACCTCCAACCAGAACTACGAGTATCACAACGAAACTAAGAGTTACACTTATAAATATAAGTATCTAGAACGAAACGACCACGTCTACTGCAACTTGGAGATTGAATGAAATCAAGTTTCCACTCCGAGTTAGATGTATGAAACAGACAAAGGATGCGCGTTATTTCCAAAACCCCTGTCTCCCCCTCTCCTCTTTCTCTCTTAACACTTCCCATTAACTAGACGTTGCCCATAACTGCCAAACGTGCGTCTTCACACCTACTGCTAAGAAACTGGCCGTAGCGCTCGTGTAAGATGCAAATGCCAGACGATTTGTCTCATTTCTGAGCTATGCATGTCTGGCGCGTTCCACACCTCAAACCGAGAAACTGGCCCAAGAGGTCCGTGTCATGTTGTCGGGCTGGCAGTTGCTGTGGTTTGGAAGATTAGTCTACTTGTGCAGCGTCGCTGCTTGCTTGTGACTTCTGCTTGTCAGTGCGTGCAGCTGTCGACTTTGGAGGGGGATTGCTTCTAACGTGTTTTACACTCGTTTTGTGTGGACGGTGGCTTACATTCCCCACAATCTGCTTTAGATAGTTTCCTCTTCTGAACATCGATGTGCTTTCCCTCCTATCTGCTTAGGACGAGTTTCCTCTCCTAAACGACGACCAGTTTTCTCGGCGCCCTTTGGGTGACAGTTGTCATGGCCATCTCTTGGCTTGCACCCTAAAGGTAACCTAGTTGTGGCAGTACGTTTAGGGAAAGAGCACCTTGAGGGACAGGTGGATATCATATGTTCTGTGGACTCGCACTTAAAGCATCGTTTAGGAAGCGGGCCTTGAGGGCATTTGGCTGCCATGTGGTCTGAGAACTCTCCACAATCTTGCCTCTATTGCGAATCTCACCAAACTGACCGCTTCTCCTGCAGTAGACTTTTCACACGCCAGCGATGATGGCTCGCGCAGTCACGTGGGCTGGGGCTTTATTGTGGCCCTCGCGTAGTCACGTGGGCTGGCGTTGGAGCGCGCACATCGAAAGTATATGGGCGTTAAACATATACATATGACATGAACTTGAGGGGGGCCTCTGGGATGTTTTTATGGCCCCCATCTCACAAGGTTAGCTTGATTGTAATAATTTAGAAACCAGGCATATCACGTAATGATTTCTGGCAGGTCTCTTAAAAATATCGTGGAATTAGAACAAGGAAGATGACATAATGGTTCTGATAAATGCAACACTTAAAGTGCAAAACTTTAAATGGTCAAATCAATATTTCAAGATGATGGGTGGGGGGTGATTTATTAACATTAGCCTCCTTACCTCACGATTGGCGTTAAAAGTAAGTGAATTAAATTAAATTGTGAGAGATCCTCACAAGGTCACATTTTGAGTGAGCGAAATTTCAGTTTGAAAACCTAGCGCTATGGAGTTTTCCCACTGCATTTTCCATCTTCATCAAGGAGACCAGATCAGGAGGTGACAGACAGAAAACTGTATACGTAGTGATTAGGGCAAGAATACGTATTAGCTTGTGTGTAACTGCCAGTAGCATTATTCGATAAAGGTAATACTAGCTCACCGGGAAAGTTTGCATCTTAAACAATTGCAGAACATTCTATCGGCCAACCGTTCATCAAAATCTGGATATACTGTATAATTAACCGTACACAGAAAATTTCACATATAGCAGCAGAAATGTGAACCTATAAACAAATATGTTGGAAAGAAAGGTGAGAAACAGACGTTGGTGTTGGATAAAAGACACATTACAATGTTAACTGACAGCATTACAGGGCAGTCATTATTGAGCAATCTCCAGACTGAGAGAAAAAAATGGGAGAGCTAAAACAAAGGAGATGGAAAAGGCATTTGGATAAGGCTTAAAAAACAATAAGGAAGATATGAAAATACATTAAATGCTACAGCAGGACAAAGAGAACTTAGCGTGAACTTACTGATAGCTTATGCTCCTCCAGCACCGAGATTTGAAGGGTGATTAACAAAATAAATGGGTAAATAAACTCAACATTCCAAAGTAATCGAATGCGTTTAATCATAGCTGTAATTAAAATTCCTTGCATCTTCGTGGCAGTACCCCTATTCTTTATTTGTATCATAAGAGAACTCCTGGAACTAAGCGGAACGGTTATGTGTTATGTATGCTCTTTATTATTGTAGGGCGGACAATCATGGACACCGAACAATTAACTGGACCAAACGATGAAGACTTTTTTATGGGGAAAACAAAAGAATGGATATATTTCATGTAAATGTGAACAAAGAGGCCTTCAAATCGAAATCAAAATAATTGTAATAATTCTGATAAAACAATTAAAATATACTAAAAATGTCACACGGAGAAGAGAACTGGAAACAGACATAAAAGGGATAACAGAAGACATGGAAGAACTTTGAGCTTATAGCACGTCAGGAGAACTTTGAGCTTATAGCACGACAGGAGAACTTTGAGCTGATGACACGACAGGAGAACTTTGAGCTTATGGCACGACAGGAGAACTTTGAGCTTATGACACGACAGGAGAACTTTGAGCTTATGGCTCGACAGGAGAACTTTGAGCTTATGGCTCGACAGGAGAACTTTGAGCTTATGGCACGACAGGAGAACTTTGAGCTTATGGCACGACAGGAGAACTTTGAGCTTATGGCACGACAGGAGAACTTTGAGCTTATGGCACGACAGGAGAACTTTGAGCTTATGGCACGACAGGAGAACTTTGAGCTTATAGCACGACAGGAGAACTTTGAGCTTATGGCACGGAAGGAGAACTTTGAGCTTATGGCACGACAGGAAAACTTTGAGCTTATGGCACGATAGGAGAACTTTGAGCTTATGGCACGAAAGGAGAACTTTGAGCTTATGGCACGTCAAGAGAGCTTTGAGCTTATGGCACGTCAGGAGAACTTTGAGCTTATGGCACGACAGAAGAACTTTGAGCTAATGGCACGTCAGGAGAACTTTGAGCTTATGGCACGACAGGAGAACTTTGAGCTTATGGCACGTCAAGAGAACTTTGAGCTTATGGCACGTCAAGAGAACTTTGAGCTTATGGCACGACAGGAGAACTTTGAGCTTATGGCACGTCAAGAGAACTTTGAGCTTATGACACGACAAGAGAACTTTGAGCTTATGGCCCGTCAAGAGAACTTTGAGCTTATGGCACGACAGGAGAACTTTGAGCTTATGGCACGACAGGAGAACTTTGAGCTTATGGCACGACAGGAGAACTTGTCCACAAGTTTACTTTGAAGACAATTCCTAAGCAACACTATATAACCAAGCTATTTAGGTAACACCATATAACCCAGCACAGACTGCTGGACTCTCTGAAATAAAATGAAACAAAATAAACTAGCATCGTACTAATGGACAAATATCATCTACATTATAATACATACATATGTGTGAAAAAAATGCAAGTACATGCACTTAAATGACCATGTATGTGTGTGTGTGCGCGCGTGTGTGTGTGTGTGTGTGTGTGTGTTCATGCAGGTCTGCGTATATGCGTAATCATACAATAAACATATCTCAGTCAACAATAATGCCTTCACACTCCTGCTAATTACTAACTACATCATCACGCGAGAGAAAACTTATTTGAAGCATTACTGTCTATGATGAAATATTCCAAACAGCGCACTGGTCTAAATGACAGCATTTTATCAGTATCTGAGAGGCCTAGCTGCTCTAAAGAACAAACAAATGTATATACTCTATTCTTACAGCTCTATACTAAATTCACTAGGCATAGGCTACTCACGGAGCTAGAGGGTACCCTAATCTTTCTCTCACAAAAATCACAGATGTAAAATTAACCACACTTACGGCGCACAAGAATGCAATATAACTACCACTTAACACTACACAAATAATAATAATGGTAATAAGTACACACTTGTATAAGCGCATCGCGACACTAGAATTCCTTTAATAAATACACTTAGTACTTTACACATTTAACACACAGTCTCACAGTTGAAAATGAGATATACGTGAAATTACACTTAAATACACATAAATCGCCAGTCAGCTTCTATCAAACTATAGATAGACAAACGCTACAAAGCTTCAACCTCTAAACCTGAAACGTCTAATATTACTTTATGTTAAGTATTATACAATTTTCTCATACCTCAATGTCGTTAGCTCTCTTAGCACAGACGCAACTATGCAAACCACACTTGGTTATCGTACGAGGGCGCGTTTTGCACACGACAACAATCTGGCCACTTCTCAACTCTCTGACCCAAGCCTCTCACTGTTTCAGTTTAAATCTGCATCTCCAACCCTGTACCACATGATAGCTACGTCAAAATGTCAGGGAAAGCTCCACCCATTCCTCTAGGGAGCAAATCAGGAGTCCCATGCTAAGTTTGGATGACATGAGATCACATTTTAGTAAAGATTATCTTCCTAAACGTCCACAATTCAAGGTCCGCCCACTAATGGGCTGTTACATCCCACGATATCTCTTGCCTGGAGCCACACCTCATGCTTTCGTGCTCAACAAGGTGTTTTCCTTTGGTGTCAGACAGAGCCAGACGTCTAACAACCGATGGCTGTCTCCCACGTCTCACACGTCTGTCTTCTTCACGGATGGCGAAGGTGTGTTTCGTTTAAATCGCCCATTACCGGGTCAGAATGCCAACATGAGCACAAACTCACACCGTAGACTAGATCGACAACTAATTCTTCTTCTTCTTCTTTGATCCTTAGCCGCCGACCGTCAAAGCAGTCAGTGGCCATCACGCCTAGTGGCGCCTTGTAAGGCAACAACAAATTGATTCCACTTTGCTCGGTCGGTGGCCATCCTTCGTACAGTGCCCCAACTCTGGTTCATTCTTTGCATCTCAGCCTCCACAGTCCTCCGCCAGGTTGTTTTTGGTCGGCCTCTCTTTCGTTTTCCTTCAGGGGTCCAAAGCATAGCTGTTCTTGTGATGGCGTCGGGGTCTCTTCTGAGGACATGACCAACCCAGCTCCAGCGTCTGCCAGCTATGATGGTGTGCATGTCCCCTTGCTTGCTACGAGTAAGCAGATCTTGGTTAGTGATGGTATTTGGCCAAAAGATTCGGTGAATTTTTCTTAGGCATGTTGTGTGAAAAGAGGACAATTTCGACATTTCCTTCTCTGTAACTCTCCAGCATTCCGCACCATAGAGAAGCACAGAAAGCACACAGCTCTGATATAATCTTAATTTTGTGCTTGTGCTGTATTGGGAGGACTTCCAGATGTTGTTTAGGCTAAAGAAGGCTGTTCTTGCCTTATTCATTCTGATGTTGATGTCTTTGCCTGCCCCGCCGTCTGGTATTACTATGCTTCCTAGGTATGTGAAGGTATCTGTCTGTACCAATTGCTGATTCCTTACTGATATGGGCTCAGGGTTGCTCACATTGAGCGTCATGACCTCAGACTTCTTTAAATTGATATTCAAGCCCACCTGCTGGCTAAACTTATAAAGTCTATCCGTTTTTTCCTGGATGTGTTGATGTGAATGTGCTAGTAGTGCAATGTCATCTGCATATTCCAGATCTTCCAATGTAGAAAATGTTGTCCATCTTATTCCTCTTGGACTGCCCTCTGTTGTCTGGCGCATCACCCAGTCTATGACTGTTACAAATAGAGTGGTTGATAAGGGGCATCCCTGTCGTACTCCTGTCTTCACCTCAAAGGTTAGGTTGCTCTGACCAACACTACACGTAAAGTTGGCATAGAGGCTTTTTATGATTGACACTAGATTTGTGATGGGTGATTAAGACTTAGTTTGGTCCCTTCTGAATAGACATAGAGATAAGCGATAGCTCAGTGGGAGGTGATAAAATAGAAATAGATTTCACGGGTGAGATGGAGGAACTATATTAGATTCTGTCTCTGACCCTCGAGAAGCTTCTCTCAGTCAGCCTATCATCTACAACAGAAATAGATTAGTCAGACAAATCTAATATAATATATTAATATATATATACTCTTCAAATACACACACACATAAGTGACTACAATAGACACACAGACGTAAAACTATGACAAATGAAAATATAGATATTTGGGAACGAACTGACCGCCACACTGATTAAGTTTAATTGTGAAGTTTAATTATCAAAATAAACTTCCATCACAACATATAAAATTACATTTAAGCATATACAAATAGTCATAAAGTCAATGAATTGCTACAAGAAAGATAGACCCATTGGTATGATCTTTTCGCTACAAAGCTTCAACCTCTAAACCTGAAACGTCTAATATTACTTTATGTTAAGTATTATAAAATTTTCTCATACCTCAATGTCGTTAGCTCTCTTAGCACAGACTCAACTATGGAAACCACACTTGGTTATCGTACTAGGGCGCGTTTTGCACACGAAAACAATCTGGCTACTTCTCATCTCTCTGACCCAAGCCTCTCACTGTTTCAGTTTAAATCTGCATCTCCAACCCTGTACCACATGATAGCTACGTCAAAATGTCAGGGAAAGCTCCACCCATTCCTGTAGGGAGCAAATCAGGAGTCCCATGCTAAGTTTGGATGACATGAGATCATATTTTAGTAAAGATTATCTTCCTAAACGTCCACAATTCAAGGTCCGCCCACTAATGGGCTGTTACATCCCACGATATCTCTTGCCTGGAGCCACACCTCATGCTTTCGTGCTCAACAAGGTGTTTTCCTCTGGTGTCAGACAGCGCCAGACGTCTAACAACCGACGGCTGTCTCCCACGTCTCACACGTCTGTCTTCTTCACGGATGGCGAAGGTGTGTTTCGTTTAAATCGCCCATTACCGGGTCAGAATGCCACCATGAGCACAAATTCACACCGTAGACTAGATCGACAACTAATTACTCAGTCTAAAATTACACCTTTCTGGCCACACGGTCACAGTATGATAAGGGCATAGGGGTTTCCCTAACTCATAATTAGCTGGAAAGCTGATCTCGAACTGGTACGAGGAAATTCACGATTTATATCTATCCTAACTAGTTTTTTCCCCCATGTCAGTAATAGTTTTTGAAAAAGCTTGGCAGAGGGTAAGGGTTAGAGTTAATATTACCTTTAGCTTTCATCATTATGAGCTTTGTAGCGACTTATTATCTGCAAAAGAGGACAAAGCGCTGTAATCAGCGTTACGATTAGCTGTTTAGCGTTAGGATTTAGGGTTAGGCTGCAGAGACAGAAAATGTCGCTAATGCTAACCTTATCCCGAAACAAAGCTGGTGTAGGAGGCAGGAATTACTGAACCGGCAACACGCACTGTACAGTGCATGCTACCGTCAGGTAGGGGACCCTGGACAATTACTCTTGCCTAGATAACAGGCACTTAACTCAGGCAAGAAGCATTGTACAGTAATTCTTGCTTGAAAAACAATAAATAGGCATACCGCACAGCGTTTTAGTTATTATAATCCATTAGGCAGATATTTCCATCGTACCTTCATTTATAGGGCAAAATACTGGAAAAATAAAGAGTAAAGGTGTTTTTATGTTTGCTTTACATGGTAATTATTTATAGTGTGTAAACAATTTTATAAAATGTTTCTAGTTTCGTCTAAAAATATATGGTGGGAAATTATTGTTTCAATGTTCATTCCAAACAGGTAAACAGGTAATATATAAATTAAAAAATAATATGGCATAAAATCAATTTTACAAGTAAACGTTACACATGAGACAAGGGACGTTTCGGGTTTTACGCTTCGTCAGCCACAGTTACGAACAGGTGACAAGGACAAGAACTACATATAGGTACTACAAAGGACTGTGATCATGAGGAAATCTTCAAATGAGCGATACAAGCAGATGACACCACGGTGATGAGCGAAACGATAACAGTAAAAATGCAAGAAAATCGTGAAACCAGAAAGACATGTCGAGACAAGAAAGTAAATAATCAACGAAACGAAGACAGAAATGAACAACACTATTAAACTGCGTAAAACACCACTTAGCTGGATCGAGGAAAGAAACATTCAAAATGGCTGAAAAAATAAGGCGTCATGCGGAAGTGACGTAGGAGCTAGTGACGGCTAAGAACAGATAATAGAGGAAACGAAACGAACCAAAGCAAAAACAACGATAGATAGGAAAATAATGACAGAAGCTACCAGAATTATGCAAAATGATACTTACTTACTTACTTAGTCGTTCCCCTTCTACCGTGAGGTGTAGAGCAAAATGATGCTGGACATTAATCCCAGCAGGAGCTAAAACGCCCATTTGAAAAATGAGACGATTCTCCAACGAAAAGCGAGTTCGGTCGTCGCCGATACATGAACGGAGGGCAGTGACCTGAATGTCAGAGTTACCTGAATGGTCAGGGCTGTTGAAGTGAAGGGCCACCGGTAAATGTTTGTCATTACGGATGTCATTAAAATGCTCTCGAAACCTGTCTGCCAAACGTCTGCCAGTTTCACCAATATAGGTCATGTCACACCTCTTGCAGATGATAGCAAAGGTAAACAGGTATCGGGATGGTGCGTGCAGTGGGATCATAATTTGGGCAGTGAATAATAAATATAAGGTAAAGGTGGTCCAATAGCAGATACGCCGTAGTGGAGTGAAGTGTTAGAGACTTAACTATACTAGGTCCAGCATCGAGAGGTGAGGTGATCAGTTCCCTTCCTCTCTGCCTTTTCCTTCCCTAACTCACGAGCAAAGTCAATTACCCAGTTACAGTTGGGTAGACTGGTACGTGTAGATATTGTCAACTGAACCCGGCACCGTTGCCGCGAGATACCATCGCTCTAACCACTCTGCCAATCGGACGCTCAACAAATATATAAATAAATAATATTGAATATAATTGTACTTCTGAATTTGTATTCCTTACTAGTGTAAAAGCCCGTCATAAGACGGGAATTACATTCAAAAGCACCAATACCTAACGGCAATTTTACTTATTCAAAAGTATTTTTTAAAACCACTGTGCATCACCACAGTACACGAACTACGTAGCAGCAGCGAGGATCCCAATGTGTGTATACGGGATCACACATTCTATAAATATATTTTGTGCACACCGTCATTTGCGCATTGTTCCTTGGTACGTGTTACTATTTTCGGGAGAGTACATATAAGGGAAACAATACAATTAATTTCTACCTTTCAACCAAAGTTGCCTCCCTTAGCGTTACTGGCAGAAAAAGCTGGGATTTTATATATATATTGACTAGTGTAAAAGCACGTCATAAGACGGTAATTAAATTCAAAAGCACCAATATCAAACGGCAATTTTACTTTTTAAAAGTATTTAAAAAAACCAAAATATTTGTTTTACATCTGATGTTAAAAGTCTGAGCATGACAGAAGAGCATCTTGATTTATATCTGGTACAGCTTAAACCATGGATCTCCGCATCTTCCTGTCTCCAGTTCATGAACTGTTTATCAGTTGTGTAGTTGACGTCTGTCCATACAGTATAATCAAACTGTTCATGCACACCAACTTGTGCGCACTTTTCTTTGTTGAGTGTTACTATTTTTGGGAGAGTACATATAAGGGAAAAAATACAATTAATGTCTAACTTTCAACCACAGTTGCATCCATTAGCTTTACTGACAGAAAAGGGTTGGATTTTATGAATATTGATAATTGTTAAAATAAAAAAAAATTTACAAAAGATCTTCGTTGTTATATCACAATGTATATACAAACAGACTGTCTCTTATAATGAAAAGACATGAAATAAACTTCATTTAATTATTAATAGGCATCGTACTGAGACGAAATGTCATGAGTGGCTGAAATTAAATCTTAGTATTCGTGATCAAAAACAACATTTTTACGAGCTTATTTGAGACATGACTAACATACTGTGTTATATATGAAAATGTGAAGAACTGAAAGCGCTATTACATGCACTTAATTGAATTGGTCAGGGATTTTTAAACATGCATGCAATTTATACAGTACTGAGTGCAGAACAATTATAAAAAAAACAAGTTTTACTTATCATTATGTATAATTTATTATGTATGGAAAACTGTTTTAGGAGTTAACTTCTTTCATTTTAAAGGAAGTTCATTTTTACATAATGTATGAAAGTTTCAGTTGCTTCTGATCACGAATTTGAAATGTGTTGGCAATTACTTTAAATTTTACATTCAACTTTCATTTAGAGTTCAATAGTTCTCATGCCATTCAATGCTAGTTTCTTTCGTTGAACTTCCCTTCAATGCGCGGTTAAACGTAACAGCCCTGTGTGGGATTTTGTAATACTCTGCATGTTAATTATGTTATACGTGTGTTACCGTATATTTACGGCCACCACGAATGTTATGTCCTTTTTTATGTGACCACTACAAATGTTAAGGTGGGATTTACGTATGATATGTAGGAACGTAACAATCTCCTTGCTGTGTACTGTTGTAGTCCGTCCGACCTGGGCCAAGCAGCTTTGTTATGCATGAATAGCTCACCAGGCGTTGAGGCGCTGAAAGGGTGTCATGTCGACATTCGAACATCAGACATTTCTTGTATGTAAGGTACTCGAAGATTGTATGGTTGACAAGTGTGGTGGGTGTGTAGAGACACGAATGCGTATAGGATCTTTGAAATGTAAACAAGGCACCCACTCACTCACAAGCAGTAATCAGTAATTGTAGAAAACTGCTGGAACTTTCAACCATTTAATTACGTGACACAGTGACATCAACAGGTACAGTCAAATGGACGAGAATCAAGACACATCATGTATATTGGATATGACTGGCAAAACATCTGGTAAATAAAGCTTGAACCACTCATCGATAAGGACGTTATCGACAATGGTCGGTCCTTTCACAACTGTTCATAGGTGGTAATAATTAATAACATCGAACATCATCAGTTCCGTATAGCTCATAGGTAGGATCCTAATAACGCTGGCTTGACAACCCATTCTTTTCCTACTGTAACTCAGGGCCCCCCTGACTGAACGCGTCAGGTAGTCCTTAAACAAATATAGTTGCTTAATATGGAAGTTTGTGAACTTGATAATACAGTCAAGACTTTATCTGGCTTCACCTTTCAGGTACTTCTTCTTCTGCTCAAAGTTATAGGCCGTAATGACGGGCCTTATAATGGTTGATAAAAAACTGTACATTTTTCCATAGGCATGTATTATCTTTCATGATGAAACGAACCGCCATCCTGCGGGTATCATAACAATATATGGTTATTGTGCTTCTATAAAGTACTTCAACGCATAGACCTAACTGGCTACGTCAAGCACACATAATGGACTCAGGATCACAAGAACTGTGAGCGCTACTCAGAGGTTCATACTAAATGTTCTGCAAACTTTGCGTAATAATAAAGTAATTTTACCTTGGACAGAATTCCAAACACTTCACAAATAACACCTGTCGTCATTCCAGACGAACAGAATAACTCTGGGAAAATCACTAATATGACAAGACTATCTTTTCCCCAGATAATGCAGAAGAACAACGGACATCTTCGTCCGGCAGAAAACCAGCTCATAACTCACAGACGGAAGTCTGTTCGGTTCGCGCTAAAAGCTAGCGCATGCGTAGACAGAACAGATTTGAGAACAGTTAACTATCCCGTCTTAAGAAAGAATAAACACAGGGAAGGTAACCCCTAATCAATCTGTGTCAGAGAGTTAACATACAGTTCTGTACCTTCGATTATCAAAAATATAAAATAGATTTACATCTTCTGGAACCGACAAAAATGACGGTAACAACGTGATAACAGAAAGGATTGCAGACTTCTTCGCTAGGAGTTGTTGCATCATAACAGCCCATTACCGTGATTGCTTCACGTTAACACTCATAATTGCCTCCCACCAGCAGGCAAGTTGAGATAAGATTCGCAACGAAACAATATTAATACTCTTTATTTATACCCAGCAGATGCCTTACTAAGTAGAAAAAAAAACGCGTGTATCGTTGTCGTGAAGTGAATCTGTATGACAACACGCTCAAAAGTAACCCGCTCACAAACTAGTTAACGAATTTTTAAATCTATAAATAACTAAAATATTTGAAATTTGTCTGAGGGGCTAGTCAAATTTACCGCCAACAAGTTATCTAGTATATTTGAATTTGTCTAGGGAACAAGTCCAAAAGTTACCACCCACCCTAAAATTTATCGAAGAGCATAGTACAAATTTAACAACGAATCAAATCGTTTCCTTTTCTTGTAGTGATAAGAAAATTTTGGTTAACGTGGAAATAATGCCTATTTTGTGTTTTTGGACCGAACATAAATAATTTATTTCTTAATAACTAAAGATAATTAAAATGAAAGGAATATCTCGAATTATAGAGCTGATATTGCTTAAATCCCACCCCCTGCAGACCCAAGTAGAACAGTACCAACTAAGATGGTTTGGCCATGTCTGCAGAATGGGAGAAGACCGGCTACCACGACAAGCATGGGAAACTAAGAGCCAAGGATCCAGACCCCCAGGACGACCCAGAGTCCGCTGGGAGGACAACATTAGACAATCTTTGAAGGACCGAGGACTAGAATGGAACTAGGCCAGGAGGAAGACAGCCGATAGGATAGTCTGGCGCTCTCTCTTCCAAACTTCTACACCTCACGGTAGAAGGGGAACGACTAAGTAAGTAAGTAAGTAAGTATATTGCTTAACACATAAACATAAGATTCCCTCATAATAAAATTATATTAACTTAGAAACATTTAATTTAGTAATATTTTCACATCAGTGTAAGGCAAATTTTAATTACTTAAAAATTACCCAGATTGAAATGCAAAGAAATAACTGAAGGAAAATTATATAGAACGATAGAGATTAATTGGCCGTTCAATTATCACTTTTGATAATTGAAATCGGTCCACAAATAACTATCATATAAAATATTCAAATCTGGTCAGATTAGACAAACACGCTTAAAACCACAAATAGTCCCAAGTTTCAAAAATTAACTTTTTGACTTTTTCTCTGATTGTTTGGGGTGGGTAGTGCTATAAATAGTATCAACCTCTTGTGCTTTTCCGCTATTGATTCATAAACACCACGCCGAGCTGACGTATTCTAAAAAGACATTGGGACCAAGCCTTTGCCGTCTGAACTGACAAAGCAGTGCTAAGAACCCGTTAACGGCCAGTCAGCTTGTGTGTGTGTGAACTTATTTACCTGAGGGTAAGAGAGATAATTTTGTTTGTATAATTTGTTAAATAATTGACCTGTAATTAAAATGCCTATGTGTTCCATATTCATTCGAAAGTGCAAACTGCCGGTGGGATATGTTGTGTCACGCTGACCTAAGTAGGAATGTGCAGGCTTGTTCGTATTGAGAAAAATGTGTGTATAGTGTTTGAAAATATGGCACAATTACGACTAGTAAGTGTTATTAGCGGTTTAATGGAGTATTTCTTCTGGAGTGACACACTGTTCATAGATCATGTGATTGTTGCGTGATAAATTCTCGCAACATCGTTTTATTACAATATCTATTTTATAACGCAAGGGCAACAACTGCTTGAAATTTATAGTCACTTTTCTCGGTAAGCATTTGTCTTCCCGCGTTGGTATTGAATGCAGTTAAGTTTTGAGCTGTGGTTTTTTTGCGCTGGACTGCGCATGACTGGTCTTGTTTTTTGGTCGATCGGTTTCCGCCCACCACTAGTGGAGTGAGCGATTTGAATGGCAAAAGAGATGCCTCGTTGAAGAGGGGATCTCCGCTATTTTTTTGTTCTGTCAGGGATGTGTAGTCCTCTTAATGGATATTTCGTTTATTCGAGATAATACCTCTAGTGTTTCCCACATGTCGGGAGGCGTGATATTTCTGTATATTTCCTGAAAGCAAGGTAAATTGACTTTTCATTAACTCTATCGATTTTGGGTCGTGAGCGATTTCGATTCATAGCCTGTCTTCGAAAGTCGTCGTCACGAGATGTTTTCCCAGCTCACATGTCGCTGTATTGTACTGCATCGGTTGATGCATGTTCCAAGGACCATTACTTGCTACTTTGTTAAATGAACTAGGTTTGGAAAACCTTTATTATCTAGAGGATATTTTTGAGGACATTATTTATACTTCGGCAGACGTGTCTGTCTTGCTGAAGTCAGGATAAGGAGAGTGAACTGATCTCATACATCTGGTTATCTCCTGGCTGTTATAGAAAAGGATGGAGTTTTTTCACCTGACTACATTTACAGCACTATGAAATATAACATGCATCTGACTCATCATTGTAATGCTGTCTACCGTCTATTGCTGTATTGAATGTTGCTGTGCTAATGACTGTTTGATGTGCCTACATATTCGCGTAACCATTTTGTCACTGTGGCGTCCACAATAAATAATGAAGAAAAACGTCAACGGCTGTTACAAGAATCATTGACTTTATACGTCGTGAGTTTACTGACGTCCTATGTGGATTGCCCTGTTATTTTTGTATGAACATTGTTTGACTGAACACATCTGCACACTACACAAAACCAGACATGCGGATACCATCCATCATCATATGGCATCACGCATCATTTGGTGGCCATAAGCTGGTTTGATTCTGGTACCAGCAAACACGGGGTCCCTTACCCACTTCATTTTCAACAAGAATTCATCAGCATCCTTCAAGAAATTAACATTCTTCAATACAGTCAACATCTTCAAAATTTTCAAAGTACTCGGCGTTGCCCGGTAAAAGTCAAAATTTCAACTTTTTGACGGAAACAAGAATTTGACAGTACCCGGCGTTGTTACATGTTGCCGGATAACTCGGACTGCTGTTATCTTTTACGCAAGTCAAGCAAGTTGCTGCTGTCAAGGTTCCAGTGCTGTCGTTTTTGTGAAGGTCAAGTGCCGGTTGAAACGGGTTGTTTTCTGAAGAAGGCCAAGTACCGATTTCCATCAACTTACTTTTGGATTAGAAGGTCAAGTGCCGAAACAACTCAACACACAGTATTTCAGAAGCTCTTGTACCATCGTGTTAGCAGTGGAAGCAGTTCAGATGTGCCATCATCGTTGGAGCTTCGCTCTTTAGGACGTTGATTGACATCCGTTTTCTGCTGTTCTACGATTGGAAGCCTATAAGTTAAGTGGCCTGTTTGTATGTAAACTGTGCCCTTATACTTCTGCTGAGTCTTCTGTGTATCATCTCATTCTATATGTTATATGTCTATATGTTATTTGTATATTTATATGTTTATATTTCAGCGGGTTCTCGGTTGGGTGGTGTCTCCGTTAGATTATGCCACGTCATAGAGGTCGTCTATTGTGAGCGTTTTCTGTAGGGTTTGCAAATTTCCGATACTGGAATTTGCTAAGCGACTTCTGTTGCTATTTATGTTAGCTGTGGTGACATGTTTTAATATTGTTTTCGTTATTATTTCGCATTCTTTAGTTTTGTTTTGATTTGTTTGTATTTGTTAGCCTACTCTTGTCTATAATTTAGTTTCATACAACATTTTTGTTTATACACTGTGGTGTCATGTATTTTGTTTAATTATAGCGCAGATATCGTCACATTTTTTGTGATATTTCATTAATTTCTGCTTTATTTTTAGTTGATTTCTGCGAACGTTTTTTGTATTGTTGCTGATCTTTGTTATTGTTTACATTGTTATTGTTTACATTGTTTGCATTGTTTACATTTTCAATGTTTACATTCTGCATGTGTTTACATAGTCATTGTTTACAGTTATAGTAATTAGTTAATGGGCTATGCTAATGCACTGTTACTACTACACTGATGATAAATGAATGATGAATAGTGTCGTGCACTATTGAATGAGAAGTGCACTTATGATCAAGAATTGAGTGCTGATATTTCATATACAAGTTCTTTGATTGGAGACTTGTTTTCCACAGAGACTGGGATAATATAATGTGATGTGAATATACAAGTGCTTAATTAAGACTTGTTACACTTAGGTTTGAAATAAATTAGTTAATTATTTCAGGTTTTGGACTCATATGTTAGACAACATGTCTACATTTGAGCACTTTATTGAGCAGGGTAAATTGCTTGGGAAGACTGGTGATAAGTTAGAAGAATTTGCAACTGCTCGATATGATAAAGCAATGGAAGCTGAACAAATGAAACTGCAGATGCAGGTGGATGAAAAAAGATTCCAAATGGAAATGGAAAAACAAAAAAGGGAATCAGAAGCTGAGGAGAGAAAACTCCAGCTACAGCTAGAAGCTGAAAATAAAAGACTTGAAAAAGAGGCTGAAAATAAAAGACTTGAAAAAGAAGCTGAAAATGAAAGACTTCAAAAAGAGGCTCAGGCTGAGGAAAGAAGATTACAGAGAGATTCTGATGAGAGGAAAGCAAAAATGGAACATGAAGAAAAGGTCTTAGCTTTAGAGTTGGAAAAATTGAAATTGACGAGCATGAGTAATGGTAATGATTCAAACAAGGGTTCATCTTCTGGTAAGGCTAATAATGATACTTTTAAGATTAAGTTACCAACATTTAGTCCTTCCAGTGATGACATAATGTTCTATCTGGACAGATTTGAACAAGCATGTACAGCTCATAACATAGACAAAGCAAAATATGTTTATCAGTTATCAGGGATACTGACAGGTAAAGCTCTAAGTATATTAAATATGGTGGATGAACCTGACAAGAACAATTATGAGGTTGTCAGGGCCGCTTTGTTAAAGAAATATCAGCTTAACGAAGACGGCTATCGTCTACAATTTAAAAACATGTTACCTGAAAATGGAGTTGAATTCTCCGAGTTTATTGCAAGAATACGCATTACTTTCTCACGATGGGTTGAACTATCTAAGACGGAAAAAACTTATGAAGGACTTATGGATTTAATACTTAGAGACAAAGTCATGTCGTCTGTCAATGAGTCTTTCCTTGCTTTCCTTCATGAACGTAAACCTAAAACAATAAAAGAAATGGAAGATTTCTGTTGCCAATACGTAACTGCGCACCCACACATAACCATGGGTAACTCTAAGGTGAAAGAAGGTTTACCAGTTGCTTCGGCAGCTCCGTATGGCCAAAACTTTGCTCGTAGATTCCAACAAAATTTTGATAGAAAGAGTAGCGGTAATTTCTGTCAAAATCATGGAAATCAATTTCATGGTGATTCTTCTTCGAAGAATTGGAGACAACCTGATAGTACTCGTTACTATCACCCTAATAATTATAAGCATTTCAAAAGAGAATATGGTAATAGAGGTTATTCCTGCCGAAGACCTCAGAACCAAACAAATAGATGTTCGCATCAATGTGAACATGATAGTAACCGTGGAAACTGGAATTCGAACCAGGATAACAATTACAATAGAGACAATAATAACTGCAGAGATAATAATAACTCTGATAACTTCAGAGGTAATAATAGTCGGGGTAGATCTCAACACAAAAAAAAGAGATATCAGCAGGCCAATGCTGTACAACAGGAAACTGAGGGAGCCTGTAATCATGTTGTTGATAGTAAAAACTTTGACGCTGTCACTGGTTCTGCTTTTGACTTTGAGAGAGCAAACAAATGCCCCCAATGCAGTACTTTATTCGAACCGGGTACCATAACTACTTTGAGTTGTGGTCACCCACTTCCCGCTTTTCCTGCTGCTGTTGCGCATGACGGGAGGGGTTCTTTAATTCTACATAAGGGTCTTGTTAATGATACTCCGGTCTCACTACTTTTCGATTCCGGATGCACCACTATTGGTGTTAGACAATCGCTTGTAGATCCATCTTGTGCTACAGGAAGGGTTATTAAATGTGTCACATTTGGCGGCACTCTAGAAAAATATCCTACTGCTGTAATTCGCATTGCCACTCCTTTCTTTACTGGAGATGTGCATGCTTGTCTCTTACCTAATCCTATTGCGGACCTTATTATTGGTCGTATTCACGGAGTTAGGGAGTGTACCCCACAGCAGATTGCTGCTTGGGAAGATAATAACATGCAAGCTACAAATGCAGTAGTTACAAGAGCACAAGCTCTACAAACACCCGAAACTTCACTGAATAGTGATAATGAAGTTGATAGCCAAGATAGTCTCTTAGTAATCACTCGTGACTCTTTCATAAAATTGCAAGAAGAAGATCCTTCTTTAAAAAAATTCTTCGTTCTTGCGAAGAAAGGTGATCCGAATCAGGATACAAATAGAAAATCTTGGATTGCAATGAGAAACGGCGTACTTGTACGTATGGTACAAGATTCGACTACGTCGGCACATTCGCAAATTCTTGTTCCCAAGAGCATGAGAGTGCAAATATTACAACATGCTCATGACTCGCAATGTGCTGGACATATGGGTTTTTCCCGTACGAAGTCGAGAGTCCTTGCGGCTTTCTTTTGGCCTTTTGTCAATAAGGACATTCGTATTTACTGCCGATCATGCAAGGTATGTCAGGAGGTCAAATCTAGAGGACCACGACATGCTGCGCCTATCCAGGCTGCTGACATTCCTATTCGGCCCGTTCCAGAAAATGGCCATAGATATTATTGGCCCTTTTAAGGTCAAGTCGGCCAGAGGACATCAGTTTTTATCCTTACATGTGTCGATATGTGCACACGTTGGCCAGAGGCTATTCCTCTTAAGAGCATATCTACTACAGATATCGCAGATGCTCTTTGGTTGATATTTTCTCGCTTGGGGTTCCCCAGAGAAATATTGTCAGACCATGGCACTCAACTCATATCTGACACTATGTCACAGGTAATGTCTACCTTACATATTGAACGATCTCTCAGTAGTATCTACCATCCTATGTCTAATGGGTTAGTTGAGCGTCTGAATAGAACGCTCAAGACTTTGCTTGGTAAGATAACTGAAGATCATCCTCAAGATTGGGACAGGGTTTTACCCGCGGCTCTCTTTGCCTATAGAGAAGTCCCTAATGAACACACAGGATTTTCTCCCTTCGAACTTGTCTTTGGCGCGCGTCCACGCGGCCCTATGTCTTTATTACACGATCTCATCACTGCCGATGATATTAGCGATGAAACTCAATCCTCATATGAGTATGTCATTGCTCTTAGACAAAAGATCATTGAGGCAGGTAAGCTAGCAACTGCTTCATCAGAAATTGCTAAAGAGAAGGCAAGACAGTTTGCTAACAAGAATAGATGTCTACGACAACTTTGTCCAGGTGACAAAGCATTCGTCCTACTCCCCAGTAGGGAAAATAGACTTCTTATTGCATGGAAAGGTCCGTATGCAATAGTCTCTAGGATTTCCGATGTTGACTATGTGGTCGATATTGATGGAAAGCATAAAACTTTCCACATAAACATGCTTTCGGAATTTCACGAACGTCCGGACTATTTGCTGCCTATTTTCCAGGCAACGGATGATGCTCCTGCACCTCACGGTCATTATTCATCCCTGTCTGTCATACAGGATGAGGAATCTACCTTCTCTGATGTTAATCTTCCCCTTCCAGTGGTTCCATTACATTCTACGGAATCTTGGAAAAACGTTTCTGTTTCTCCTAATCTTTCTGGTGACGAACATCGACAAGTCTCGTCGATGTTACAAACATTTCAGGATGTTCTCACTGACATTCCTGGACACACAGATGTCATAGAACATGACATAATTCTTACCGACAATAATCCAATTAGGGTTAGGCCTTATCCTATTCCTATACACTTTCAGTCGCAAGTGGAAAAGGAATTGGATGAAATGATTCAATTAAATATAATTGAACCATCGACTTCACCATATTCTTCTTCCATGGTTATTGTCCGGAAGAAGGATAAGAACATACGAATTTGTGTTGATTATCGCAAATTGAATCAGGTCACAAAGTTCGATGCTGAACCGATGCCTTTGTTAGAAGATCTACTGATTAGACTTTCTAATTCTAGATTCTTCACTAAACTTGACTTGTCTAAAGGTTATTGGCAAGTGCCTTTAGCAGAGCATGCCAAACCTCTTACTGCTTTTTCTACACCTAGGGGTCTATTTCAATGGAATGTTATGCCTTTTGGTCTCATGAACGCCCCTGCCACTTTCGTTCGCATGATGCGTCGAATTCTGTCACATCGTTCGGATGTCATCGCATACTTAGATGACATCTGTCTCTTCAGTGATACCTGGGAAGATCACTATTTAGGGTTATATGACTTACTGTCCACTCTACGTGAGAATAATTTGACAGCAAAACCTTCTAAAGCTTTTGTTGGTTTTGGTGAAATCTCTTTCCTGGGTCATCGTGTTGGTCATGGTCTCTTGAAGACAGAAGACCACAATACTTCCAAAATACTGAACATCTCTGTTCCTAAAACGAAGAAACAAGTTAGGAGTCTCTTAGGGTTAATTCAATTTTATGGGAGATTTATTCCAAATTTATCTTCGATCATGGCACCTCTCTCAACATTGTTGAAGAAAGGTTCGCCTAATCTGGTCCGTTGGTCTGAAGAATGCCAATCTTCACTAGACCAAATCAAGAATATATTTTCTTCTCCTCCCATCTTAAGATTACCTACTCTTGATAGGACTTTTGTTCTTCGGAGTGATGCTTCATCCACTGGGATTGGAGCAGCACTGATGCAAGAATATGCAAATACTCTGCATCCTGTTATGTACATTTCTAGGAAACTAAATGCGGCAGAGAGGAACTACTCGGTTTTAGACCGTGAGTTGTTAGCGATGGTTTGGTCAATTCTAAAGCTACAAAGATTCCTCCTGGGCGCACATTTCATTCTAGAGACTGATCAGAAAGCTCTTACAGCTATTCAGACTAAGAATTTGAAGAGTTCGAGATCCACTCGATATGCTATAGCTCTTCAACCTTTTCACTTCACGGTACGAGCTATCCGTGGTGCGGATAATGTGATGGCTGACATTTTGTCTAGATGCCCACATGACTCCAACTAATACTTCTGTCCTATATTTCCATATATTACAGAGTCATAACACACCTATATTTCTACAATAGATTAGCACATCTGTACTTACTTTATATGTACACACTATCGTGCTTTGTTGTCATCTTCTTCTGTTCGTTTTTTAAGATGATAGAGGAGGACTGAGTAGTTAATATAAGGGCCGTTAGTTTACTAAACAGCCACAATTATTAATAATGTATTGTACCTTATGAAGCATATTAGTTATTAATTAGCATTATATTGCTTGTACTTTCTCAGAATGTCATTGTTGAGCTGAGGACTTACCTTACTAGTATCAAGCATGACGAGTTCTAGATTGTGTACTTACCCTCGGAATACCAGAGCATATGTCCTGGATCGTCATGTAGTTTAACTTTACTATGTACTTATGTCATTACATGTCAAAGAATGTGCTATTTAAATTTTCCTATCAGATTTGTACATCCATTTTTAAAGACAATATTAGAGTATGCTGTTTAATGATGATTATGGTAACTTGCATACGTATATTGTGTTTACATGCTAACGTGATGTGTGTTGGTGACACCTCCCCGATGTGAATATTTTTTGAGACATATTTATTTTTCTGTTGAGGTATATCCTCACCAGACACTCTATATTTAGCCTCATGTTAGGCAATTTAATTAATTATCAGCGCATAATTCGTGCGTTTTGAGCCGCTTATCGCATGCTCTTTGATATTAAAAAAAAAAAAATATGTTCCACATTTTTTTTTTTTATCGGGAGGAGGTGGTGATATGTTGCGTGATAAATTCTCGCAACATCGTTTTATTACAATATCTATTTTATAACGCAAGGGCAACAACTGCTTGAAATTTATAGTCACTTTTCTCGGTAAGCATTTGTCTTCCCGCGTTGGTATTGAATGCAGTTAAGTTTTGAGCTGTGGTTTTTTTTTGCGCTGGACTGCGCATGACTGGTCTTGTTTTTTGGTCGATCGGTTTCCGCCCACCACTAGTGGAGTGAGCGATTTGAATGGCGAAAGAGATGCCTCGTTGAAGAGGGGATCTCCGCTACTTTTTTGTTCTGTCAGGGATGTGTAGTCCTCTTAATGGATATTTCGTTTATTCGAGATAATACCTCTAGTGTTTCCCACATGTCGGGAGGCGTGATATTTCTGTATATTTCCTGAAAGCAAGGTAAATTGACTTTTCATTAACTCTATCGATTTTGGGTCGTGAGCGATTTCGATTCATAGCCTGTCTTCGAAAGTCGTCGTCACGAGATGTTTTCCCAGCTCACATGTCGCTGTATTGTACTGCATCGGTTGATGCATGTTCCAAGGACCATTACTTGCTACTTTGTTCAATGAACTAGGTTTGGAAAACCTTTATTATCTAGAGGATATTTTTGAGGACATTATTTATACTTCGGCAGATATGGCATCACGCATCAGTGATAAACATATAGGGAAGGTTAAAAATGAAGTAATCAAGAGGTCACATGCTGTATTGTACTTGCCATGCTTATGGTATGGAAGCCAAACATGGACGAGGGACCAAAACCTTGAATGAACACAGAGGAAAAAAAATGATTACATGAAACTGATTGTAGACAACGGAATTCAAGGTCTTGTGCAACTTGTTAGCACAAATAACTGACCATGGTAAGTTTAATATTGGTTAGGGGTGAATTGATTGAGGCAGACTGCTACATGGAATGAGTTGTCCTTCTATTCCAGGTTATATTACGAATTAACCTCGTGGCTGCATGCTATTGAGAGGAGGAGCGTGTGGGAACGAACGAACGAACGAACGAAATCTTTATTTCATCAGGGTAAAAAAATAGGCAAAATTGCCTTTTTACATTTCTGCCCTGCAATACAATTTTCAGCGTGTTAAAAATTAAAATATTAACAACTTCAGACAGGATCAATTAATATAATCATCACAATCAGAAACTTAGCACACACAAGTACATTTACTCATAGTCTTTCACGCACATAGAGAGAGGGAGAGAGAGAGAGAGAGAGAGAGAGAGAGAGAGAGAGAGAGAGAGAGAGAGAGAGAGAGAGAGGTCAAGCAATAAAGCTACTTAATATTAAAAATTCAATTTAAAATTGAAAATATTACAATGACAGTTAAATGCTCGTGGAAACGTTGAAATAACTGAAACAGAATTGTCGTTAAATGTGTGTACAAGATTTCATGACATGTGAATGCAGATGTCTTTTGAATGTGGTGTAATTATCAGTTTTGACAGACTTGGGTAGGGAATTCCATGCTAAACCACCTGCATAACTAAAACAACTTCGGAAGAGGTCAGTTCGAGGTTTTGCAAGGTCCAAAAGTAGGTCGCCACGTATAAAATATGAGCAGTACTTATAGCGAAAGAACATTTGCAAGTATGAAGGCGTTCTGCCGTGTAAAATTTGATGCACAAATAGGAGATCTTGGAAGAAGAATAATTTTTTAAGAGGAAGAACATTCAGCTGTGAAAATAGCTGAGCACTGGGAATGTTATCATTCAGGCAAACAAGTCGTAGCGCCCTTTTATGTAGGGATTCTAGGCGTTTCAAAAACGACAAGCCACAGCGACTCCAGATATTTGAGCAATAAGAAAGGTGACTTTGAATATGTGCATAATAGAATACAAGTCTAGAGTGCGGACACAAAAAATGTTTGATTTTTGAGAGTTGAAACAATTTCTGTGAGATCTTGTTTGCGATGAAATAGACATGTGACTTCCAGCTTAGAGACTGGTCGATGACTTTTTCGCAGTTGATATTAGAATGCCAGATTTCGGTAATCTTAGTCAACAAGGATTGACAAGAGTGTTTGGGTCGAAATCCAGATTGGTTTTCATGTATAAGATTGTAGCTGTTCAGTGAAGAAAGAATATGTTTATACATGTGTCGTTCAAGAGGTTTAGTTATGACTGATAGTAGGGAAATCGGCCGGTAGTTTGTGACGACATTACTATCACCTTTTTTAGGTACTGGTACCATTAAGCCTGTTTTCAGTCGTTAAGGAAACACTTTCTTTGTGAGGCACAGATTTTAAATGTAAGTGAGTGAATCGCATACAACAGGCTCTGCAATCTGAAGTATCCTCGAAGATATTCCATCTTCACCGCACGATTTCTTCTGAGGTAATGATTTAATTAAAATAGAGACCTCCGAGTTGAGAGCTTCTCATATACCTGGAGCTAGACCCCATCGTCTCAGCCAGGAGTCACAAAGGTGTTGATCCTGACTACTATTGACAGACCATAAGTAGAAACATTCTAAAGATAAGTCCTTTAAGAAGGCAATGGTGATTCATCCAAACTCATTCACCCAATGAAACTTAAAACTGTGGGATGATGACAGTAGCAGACCTTACAGTGTAGGATTAGTATCAGTACCAATATTTTGAACAGGAACTGTGTGTGTAGACATTCCAGTGACCCATTTACAGAAATGAACCGATTTTTCCAAAATATTTATTTTATTTTGTAAATAAACATTTTCTTGATTTGAAAATTCCTGACCAAAAAGATTGAGGTTCAGGACAATTAAATTGTATATAACCTATCACACAGCATTGCTTAAATAATTTTATTAAAGTTGAAGTTCTGTTTGAAATTAATCATTAATTATATTAAATACATTCCCCTAGACCCGTAGCCAAATCAAATTGGGATTTCAAGAGGTAGCAGTTAGGGACTCAGAGTACATCTCTTTTCAGAGAAGGGGGTATTTCTTATAAGACCAGTCTCTTATCTGGCACTATCGTGGTATCCCCTGATACACCTATTTGTCCAGGATAGCCTATACTCTTATAACATCAAAACCTCTTATGACAATCGTGTATTATTGCCTTGGTTTTACTGGCACATGTAACCGCCATTGATGTCAAATAAAGTGAGAAATATATCTATTTTGAAATGTTAATAAAGCTATTATTTATTTTATTTTACAAATTAATATTGTTTTGTATTGTATTGCATATTAGCATTAAGTACACTGAACTAATTTTTAAAAGTGAAACTTCATGACAAAATAAATATGAAGATCATTGAAAATCAGATGTGAAAATTGTCAACATTAAACGAAATATGACTCTTTTAAAAGCTTTCTTAGAGATTTGTGTGTTTTTTAAAAATGTGCTCTTGTATCGTAATTCAGAATAGCTACTTATCTACAACAGCTTGAACTCGATTACTTACTTAGTCGTTCCCCTTCTACCGTGAGGTGTAGAGATTTTTGAGAGAGAGCGCCAGACTATCCTATCTATTACAATTAAACTTATTACGGACGAAAAAATATGCTTCTGTCGTTACCCGCACCGCGATTAATATGTACGTTCTGGCCAAGGAGAAGGTTTATTTCACAATGCGAGCAGATGACGTTATAAATAATTTGACTTTTTATATTAAGGTAATAAAATAGTTTTTAATGCTCTTTTGGTAATAGTAGTTACTAAATAAGCAATATACACATTTTTAACAGACTAGACGTTTACTGATTTTCGTAGTCAGACCTATGTTTCGAAGGAATGTCATCTATCCAGTTTTACTTTATTAATAGTCTTTATTTATACACTGCCAAGTAGAAAAAACAATGCAATTATTATGTATTATTGCCTTGGCTTTACTGGCACAGCCATTTCTCAATACATAATACAGCATTAATTATATTTATACTAGCAATATCCCGTCAAAATTGACAGATTTTTAATTATAGTGCGTTACAGATGCGTCCCTAAAGTACTTGGCACCCGGGCTGAACACCGTCATTTGCGCACTTTTCTATTTTCGGGAGAGTACATATAAGGGAAACAATACAATTATTGTCTAACTTTCAACCACAGTTGCACCCCTTAGGTGTGGTTGTAAGTTAATGCACTCTCTCGAAAATAGAAAAGTGTGCAAATAACGGTGTGCATGATGTGACCGACCGACCGACGTAATTACGGCGGGAATTGTGGTATTGGAGGATACGGGTTTCTGATTTTTTTTTACCTTTAAAATATTGTCATTCCTATCCAAGTTCAGTGTTCATTACCTAGCAGGTAAGGTTCACTGTACAGTGATTGGTAAATAAAGTTTGTTTGTTCGTTCTGTAATTCAAAAAAATAAAATAAAAAATAAAAAAACAGTTACCTACCATAAGATTCAAAGTACATTATGTTTTGTAAAATGCTGCAGCGAACACTTGTGGGAATTACAATGTAATGCAACTCAACAGCATGACAATAAGTCTCGGAAGAGTAAAATACAGTGCAACACGGCTGGAATTGAGGCCATGGTAAGAAAACAACAACAATAAAATAACAACTTACGTTTTATTACCGCGACACCGGATCCTTAGTTAAGGGCACATCGACTTGGGGGGATTTACCAGATCGGCTTATAGATAGCAATTGAGCCAAATGATGTGTCCTGGTATTGTGTGATTCAGCCCTCATTACTGTCATAATGAAACAAAAGTATACAGAAAACACCTACCTGGTTCTAACATCGCTGAAGCGGGAAGTTGACAACATGGGAGAATCTCGATTTCTCACACTTTAATAGAGTTTTGTTGTCACAGCTGGGGAACATTTCCGGTGCGGTTATAAATATATTTCGGAAATTGTCACTAAACAAATAGCACATTTTTAATAAATGCAGACTTATGCAATTGTCATTTTTTATGACGCTAAGCGGGTTTTACAGCTAACGTGTTACTTTTGTTTCATTTATAGCCAATAGATAGCATTGTATCCCCTTCAATCATAACTGACATTGGGATAGCGACCCTGAGGTGATTGCCCTCAGCTGCTTATTTTTCCCATTGTTCCTGTCGGCGTGCTCTTTTATCTTCTGCATGTTGTAATAGCTTCTTTTCACTCAATGTGAAGTGGTCCCGTAGGGAGCATCGCCACTTTGTGTGATCGGCAGCTTCATTTTCCCAGGTTGCTGAATGTATGTCACGTGCCTTCATGTCTCTTTTGCACACACCTTTGATCCTCAGCTGCGTCGCGCAACTGTTCTTTTGCCATCTGCCAATTGTTCATAGAAGATATTTTTAGGGATGCGACCATCTTTCATGCGGTGGACATGACCACGCCAGCGTATTCTGAGCCGTCTAAGCAGTGTATCCATGCTTTGAAGGCCGGCACATGACAGCACCACGGCATTTATCACTTTGTCCTTCCACGAAATACCAAGGAAATGGCGAAGACACTGTAGATGGAAGGTATTGGGCCTTCTTTCCTGCTTAGCATAGGTTGTCCATGTCTCGCTGCAATATAGAAGCCTGCTGGTGACACATGCAATATATATCGCTGCATCACCAACCTAATGTATGTTTGGTTTAATGTAATCAAAGCGAGATAAACGTTTATTATCTTTTGGTGACAAGTTTGACTTGTGATTATCTTCTCCTGTCTTATGTTGTCCTGTCTTAGACATGTCTTAGAGTTGACATGTCTTAATTCTATTTATAGGATCATACGGTGTATCTTTGTCACCCGTTTGGTCGGAAACGCCTGGTCTGGGTTTGCCTCGATCTGGTCCATGCTCTTTGGGCATGCTCGGGGTCTTAGCGGCAAAAGCCGGGAGACCGATATTCAGAGAGTGCGTACCTGTGGCTTAGAACGGATGTCCCGATCCGTAGATTCCTCTTTGCCAAGTTTTCGATAGGGAGTGGAAATTCTGGGAATGGCCGTTTGGCATTCTTCCGTCCCTGAGTGTTTTCTTTATGCCAGTATTGGCTGTATTGTGTTACTTAAGAGTGTCAGGATTCTTTAAAAAGGTAACTGAAAACGCTATACGATCTTTTCGTCTCGTTTAGATCTTACAGGTACATTTATCGCTGATGGCGTCATAGTGAGCGAAACTCACAAGAAGTTATTATACTGCACTCCAGTATGACTTCATATCTACAAGACTAGGTCTAGTTGACCTGTTACTCACATAAGCCTAGGAATCATCTGTATGGTTCCGCAATGCAGGCGGAGTATGATTTGGCAGAAAAATGTATATTTAATCTCAGGAGCCTGTGTAAACTGAGAGTGACCTGATTATCGAGGCCCGCGACCTGCGGCCTGATTTCGTTGTCACCATATCTATTCTTCACCAGAATGAAGTATCTGGCATGTGAGGCCAGTCTGAAGTCTTTTTGCTAATTGTAGGACAATGGCATTGACTTTGCTTAAAATAGATGATATCGCCCATACTACGCAATATATTTGCTAGGGCTTACCTGACGGGGCTCAGTCAGGGGTTAGAGCTATTGCATAAACTGTAAACACTGATAAAGACATTGTTACATGTCTAGGATCTGTGATGGATGAAGCTGACCTTTGTAACTACCCATATTATGTACCCGATTGTATACTATTGACTGTTTCGTTCATCATCATCGTATTATCGTACGTCACAAATAAATATTGTAAACGTCAGCAGCATTCCCTACTTCACTGACTTCTACTTGTGGTTGTGTGAGTTAATGTGAAGACGTCCAAGAGCCTATACGGCCTTCGTGTTATCAGCACTGTTATCTACACACTTACACCATCAACCACATTGTCATACAAGTATTACACGTCTGAATCTGCAGGAATACTGACATTAGATATGTGTCTACTGAACCCTGGCGACACCTCACGCTAGTGACCTAGATTCCTTGCTACTACTTGGTACTGCCCACATTAGTATGCAAAACTTCTGTAAAAATAAAACAAATTGAGAGGGCAAATCATTGTTTAGTTCAGGACAAGGGTTATAGGCTGTTAAGAAACACTCTGCAAAGTTTTCAGAGCATTCAGCATTTCCAACACTTCACTTGGATGAGATATCGCTTTCTAAAATTATACCTGTACGTGTCTAAAATCGGGAAAAAGAAAGTGAGGGAAAAAGAAGAAAAAAGGAGAGGAAAACGTTTTGTTAACAACACAGTTATTTTGTTGCACTTACCTTATTCTTTATGACCTCCAAGAGGTATACTTATCCCTTCATTTGACATTTTTAATTTCTTTAGCAGCCTCAGGGACATAACTTTCTTTCAAGCCACTGGTCCATGCAACTTACATAAAAAATGTCTCTTATAAACTATTTCTTGTCATGGTGGCGGGGTCGGCCACTAGTTTGTGCAAGCTAAACTTTTTCAAAGCGCTTGCCCCCGTGCCTCTCGGCCAAGTCGATCGTACAAAACATTACCATCCTTACATTGATTTTCTTGTTCTTTTTTTTTTATTCCCCTGTATATCCTCTACATTTTCTGTATCTCATGATGTTGTGAAAGATGTTTTTCCCACAAGCCAGTTTGCTTCATTTGACAACGATTTGTTATGATGACAGAAACCATGCTTTGCAATCTCCCATTGAGGCTCTACACGGACACTACTAAACCCACAAACATCTAACATCTTCTTCATGTTTGTGACTGTTAAAATTCACACGTGCTCCATATACACATATGAAAAAAGATTTATTTGTTTGTTCCATCTTTTTTTATGGGTTGAGAGTGTGCTTTTTCTCTCAATTTCTTCATAGAAAGAAGGTTTAAACTTTCGTTATCGATAACAGCTGCTTCATTTATTTTCTGTTGTGCTAAACAAACTTCAACCAGGGCCCTGAGTTGCCCAAAAAAACTTGCGTTTTCTTAACTTCCTACCCCTGTGTTTTGGTCCACCCATATCGTTCCTTGTTTAAATTGGTTTTGTGTACAGCTGTACCAACAATTACGTAACTTTTTCACTCAAAAAAGGTGTAAAATGAATGGTTAGAATCTCGACAAATTTTGAAATTTTTCAGTGCCACATGTGGCAAAATTATTCATACTATAAATAATATAAATATATATATAATTATAAATCAATCGAATTTTAAGGAGGAGTAATGTTTCCCTTTATCATAAATGGTTCTCTTGAGTTTTTTTTTTTTTGGTTACAGGAAGAGTTATGGAATCATTATCAATTCGCCTTTTTTAGATGTTGGAATCATAATGTTTTCAAAAAAGTGGTCAAAGTAAACCAGAGGTAAAGCCAATGCGTTGTCAAAGGAAAATTAATATCACCCTCTGGTCACTTATCTCCTTTAAAAAGTAAAAAAAAAACTATTGCATCACTGGGACAATAATAAAACTATGTATTGTGGAGATTAAATGCGTTTGGCTTCTTAAAAAAACATTTAAAAAAAACAAAAATGAAGTTTTTGATTAGATTTGAAGGAAATCTACTCACTGTTTTACCTTAAAACTACGGATTTACGGATTAATAAAAAGATGAGAATACCGGACTGATTCTAAAGGCGACGAAACTGGAAACGGACTTACAAAAAAGGACAAGGATCTCCTCAATGGATCTCGGATGGCAACACACGCTGCTCTCTACAGTGGTGTACCCATATATGCCGAAAAACAGCTGCAGCTAAAGGGGGCGTGGGTTGCATTGTGGCCAACAATCAAAAAGATAGTATCAAGGGATGGAACTTTGTTTCGGAGCGCATTATGGTCGTAAAACTAAAAGAAGGAGAAACCATAGTCAACCTGGTCATAGTGTATGAGCCAAATGAGGATGAGAGAGCAGAGGTCAAGGAGGAATTCTTCGAGCTGCTTCAAAGGACAGTGGATGACTGCCTAGATGAAGTTATTATGCTCGGAGATTTTAATGCCAGAGTTGGAAATGACCATGCTAGATGGGGTGGAGTTATCGGAAGATATGGAGAAGATACTCTCAATGACAATGGAAAGCGACTCCTTAGATTCTGCAGTGAGCAGAATCTGATCATTACAAACACAAAGTTCCCCCATAAGCGCATACATGCATACACTATATGTGAACCAACCAAGAATGAGAAGTCAGTGATCGACTATGCCATTGTTCGGAGAAGCTCATTCAGATATGTCCGAGATGCAAGAGTCTGGAGGGGGCCAGAGATTGGAAGTGATCACTACCTGCTAACAATCAAACGAACAACTGAAAGAGTTGCTCAGCCTAGGAACTGCCCAACATCACGCAAGAAACCAAGTAAACGAGCAGGAGAAATGAGCATTAGGACCTACAAGCTGAGAGAGCCAGAAATTAAGACCAGATATCAGGGGCTTATTGCTACAGCAGTGAGCAACACAGAAGAACGACCTGATGACTTGGAAACCCTCTGGAATAAATTCAAGGATATCATAAAGACAGCTGCTGCAGAAGCATGCGGTGAAGTCCGACTTGGGAACCAGAGAAAGAGGACACCTTGGTGGACAGAGGAAGTCAAAGAGAAAATAAGAGAGAAGAAAATGGCATGGAAACAATACTTAGGAGCTAAAAACACAACAGGACAAATAGAAAAATATAGAGAATATGTGACACTCAGAACAGAAGCAAAGAACAAAGTGCTAGCAGCAAAACAGAAGTCCTGGGAAGAATTTGGAGAAAAGCTAGAAAAAGATGCACAAGAAAACCAGAAATTGTTCTATACGACCCTAAAGAACATGAGGAAGGAAAAACAATGCCCTCTCAAAATTATAAAGGACAAGCAAGGCAAATTGCTTACTGCCCCAAAGGAAGTAATGGGAAGATGGAAAGAATATTTCTCAGAACTCCTGGATGGTGAGCATGATGAAGCATCAGAAATGATAACCACTAGCATCAGAAATGATAACCACTAGCACAGAAGAGAAAACCAATGATGGTGAAGATGACATAAAGATGGAAGAACTGAGGGCAGCACTAGAGAAAATCAAGATGGGCAAAGCAGCAGGGCATGATGGTATAACACCAGAAATGGTTAAGTACATGGGAGCATCAGGCGACCTATTACTCTTAAGGGTCCTACAGGCAGCATGGTGCAACAAGACCATACCAAAGGATTGGGAGATTGCCATCATAACACCAATTTTCAAAAAGGGTGACAATCGACAGTGTGAAAACCATAGAGGCATATCCCTTCTCAGTGTCCCTGGTAAAATCTACTCTAGAATCCTAGAGCAGAGACTCCGACGCCTAGCTGAGCCACAATTGGATGAGGTCCAGTGCGGATTCCGAGCAAACCGAAGTACTCAAGACCTAATCTTCACACTCAGACAGCTGAGTGAAAAGGCCCTTGAGTATAAGAGTGAGATCCATCTTTGTTTCATAGATCTGGAAAAGGCGTTTGACAGGGTCCCCTGGAGCAAACTTTGGGACTGTTTGGCAAGGAAGAATATTCCAGCACCTCTGATTCATGCCATACAGAGCTTCTACAAGTCTTGCAGAAATTATGTGAGGACAGCAAACCATAAGTCAGAAGAGTTCAGGACCACCACTGGTGTAAGACAAGGTGATATCCTATCACCTTACCTATTCATACTCCTCATGGACGATGTCATCAAGGCATGTAAGGAGAGAACAAGAAAGTATTCAGTGGGGTACTGGAAGATGAAACAGGTCTATATTTCGGAGCTGGCATTTGCTGATGATGTTGCCCTGATTGCTAAATCAGTCACATCTCCAATCCAACCTGCAAGTCTGGAAGGAAGAGCTGGATGAGAGAGGGATGGTCATAAGCAGCTCTAAAACAAAATCCGTGGTGATATCACGAGAAGAAAGAAGACGTCAGATTAAGCTGGGAGAACAGGTCCTGGAGCAGGTCGACCACTTTAAATACCTCGGAGCTATTATAGACCGAAAGGGAGGCATCAAAGAAGAGTTAGCCACTCGAAAAGCAGCAACTGGGAGACTTTTTCAGGCCATAAATCGAGGATTCCTCAGCAAGAGAGAGGTTGGTAAGAAAACGAAGATGGCTATATACCGCTCCACCTATGTCCCAGTCTTGACATATGGATGCGAGTCATGGGCAATGACTACAACCTACAAAAGCCAGATCCAAACCTCAGAAATGAGATATCTGAGGAAGGTGGTTGAAGTAACAAGAAGAGACATGGTACGCATCCAGACGATACGTCAAGGCCTTAAATCCTACCCCCTGCAGACCCAAGTAGAACAGTCCCAATTAAGATGGTTTGGCCATGTCTGCAGAATGGGAGAAGATCGGTTACCACGACAAGCATGAGAAACAAAGAGCCAAGGATCCAGACCCCCAGGACGACCCAGAGTCCACTGGGAGGACAACATTAGACAATCTTTGAAGGACAGAGGACTAGAATGGAAGCAGGCCAGGAGGAAGACAGCCGATACGATAGTCTGGCGCTCTCTCTTCCAAACCTCTACACCTCACGGTAGAAGGGGAACGACTAAATAAGTAAGTAAGCTACTGAGTTCGTGCACCGTGCTGAGATCCTTCTTGTGTGATCCAAGGGAGGAGATCGGAGCACTGATGGAGTTGTCCGTGTGCAATGAAGGTTGTCCTTAAAACCAAAACCAAACCAGAACTACGCACCTAAGCATGCGTTTCCATCCAACAGTAACAGGTGCAGAAATAAAAATGTCAACAAAGAAATTAATTTTTCAATAACACTGTAATTCAGGATCTCATACCAGGACTTTTACCGCATAGGCCCGAATATAGTACGGCCTCGTATTTAAAACGACTCTAAAGTTTTGAAGATGTTCTACATGAAAAATTGAAGTCTCGAATATACCTCGAGGTAACAACTTAATATGTTTGACATAGTTTTCTTTTCATGTAAAACTTAATTGATAAATTACCCTAATTACTATTTATAACTCCCAGTCATCATCCCCATTTTCTTCCAGCTCGTCTTCAGTAATGGTACTGGAATCAGATTTAGAGTTGGAGTCTTCCCACAGTATGTCATCCTCGCTCCCATCCATGTTATTAGAAACAAAGCATTTTTAAAACTGTGGCCGTGCTTGTTGATGTAGTGTTCGTATAGCGATTCAGATCACTGCCCTAACCAGTAGCAGTGGTTGTATGGTAATAACAAAACTTCCTTCTCCTAAAAGACTATACATTCCTCATGCCAATAGTTGATCATCGATTTCAAGAGGACAGCAGTAAAATATTCAACGTCGAACTTTATTTACATAAGATAACAAATGTTAATAAAATGATGCGCCCAACCTTCCTCTTCAGGTTGGCCGACTTGTACAACAAAATTTCAGTTGGTAATAATCTCAGTATCACTTTATCTCTCTCTTATTCTCTTTCTTATTTCAATCAGCCAAAATTTGACTCAAAACCATACACTTCTTTTCAATTCTTATTACAAAACCTTTACATGCAAATTTGTCCCACCACAATTTTGGACTCACTTAATATGCTTAACTCTAAAATAACTACTACATCTTCCAAGTGGAAACCACGGAGTTTCCCCCCTTTGCTTAAAGCACTCCTCCACACATATCACTTCCCTTCAATAAAGCCAAACAGTCTTTTAACAACTCCATTCATTTTTTCCAAACCATTTATCTTTACTCACTTACTTGTCTAAAAACCAAACCACCATTCACAAAATTCCTTTACAATGGATTCACTATTAATGTTTCTTCAGGCTGCGGTTATCCACTAGGCCAACAGCTGTATGCTTGGTTTCTTCAGCTTACCCATTAATCAACCAGTCACTATATTCGAACCTTAAGTAATCCTTAAATAATTTATTAATAACTACGTCTAGAACTTGAAGTTGAGAAGTCATTCTCTTCTTCCCCCCCCCCCCCTCCCCTTTTCCATTATAACATGATCTGTGGTCATTTCTGCGACCTACTTCTTTATTTTCTCAGTTGTGTGGCCACGAAAAGCATCAAGAAGTAACATGCCTCTCTGGCATAGTAAAGCATCTGATCGACGTCCCCAAACAATATTTAAACGATCAGCCATCAATTCTTCAATCATCCACCCCTTTTCCTGTGCTCTAAAAATAACACCGACAAACAACATTTTTCTTTCTTATATAAGAATAAGTGTTCTTAGGTCAGTTTCTTGCACTGATTTCAAATTTGAAATCCGTTTATCTCTATCACATCGGGTTCTTAAGATATTTGTGAATAAATATATTTTTGGGAAACCGTTATTTGCTCCGTTTCATTTTTACTATATAACTTATAAAAAATTAATAAAATGCAAAATAATTCTACTTTTTATACTGCTAAAAGATGCATGACATATGTTACGCTATTTTTCAAATAGTTACTGTATTTTGAAAAAATTCTGAGTGAAATATGGCTTCTAGAAGTTATAGAAATTCGGCTGATCTGTTCTGTTACGTGTGCGGATATTTTACCGATCGTGTTCACCAGAAAAACTTTACACCATTACTAAAGAAAGCATATGAACTTTATTTCGATTCGAAAGTTGATGATGGAAATAAATCTTGGAAGCCAAATGCAGTTTGTTCGACTTGTGCAAATACATTGGCAGGTTGGTTACGAAAATCGCCGAAGCATAAGTCGATGCCTTTTGGAGTGCCAGTGATATGGTGTGAACCGACAAATCACGTTACTGATTGTTACTTCTGCTTGACAAATATCCATGGTTTCACTTTTAAAACTAGAAAGTCTGTGGTTTATCCAAATATTGAATCGGTTTCGAAACCAGTGCCTCATGATCCAATCACGTGTCCGATCCCAGTTCCACCAGAACAATATCCGTTGGACGTGAATGAACCATCAGAAAGTGATAGTTTACCTGCTTTAGAAACTAATTCTGACTCGGATTATATACCAGGGAATGATTATGTTGACTTAATTAACCATTCAGAATTTTCAGATCTAATACGTGATCTCGCTCTTACCAAAGGACAAGTGGAATTACTCGGTTCGCGACTCAAAGAATGGAATCTTTTAGCGCCCAATACTCCGATATCTACATTTCGTCATAGACACAGAGAACTTGTTCAATACTTTGAGATGGATGATGACATTTGCTATTGCAAAGATGTAAATGGTCTAATGGTGCACCTCGGTCATGAGCACATAGTCAACGAATGGCGACTTTTCATCGACTCTTCCAAGACTAGTCTAAAAGCCGTGTTATTGCATAACGGAAATTTATTTTCATCTATTCCAGTTGCCTACTCTGTTCATATGAAAGAAACTTATGACAATATGGCAATACTTTTGGCAAAAATAAAGTACAATGACTACCAAAGGCGGATTTGTGGAGACCTAAAGGTCATTGCAATTCTCACGGGCATGCAGACTGGGTATACTAAATTTTGTTGCTTCCTATGGGAATGGGACAGCCGCAACAGACAGGAACATTATGCAAGAAAGGTGTGGCCTATCAGGGATCGTATGCAGCTCGGCCATAAAATGTAATACACGAGCCATTAGTTAACAAAGACAGCATCATTTTACCACCGTTACATATAAAGTTGTGGCTCATGAAGAATTTCGTAAAAGCGTTAGATAAAACGAGCAAAGCTTTCACTTATCTTCGAGAAAAGTTTCCGCAAGTTAGAGATGCAAAGATAAAGGAAGGTATCTTTGTAGGACCTCAAATTAGGAAAGTTATTGCAGACAAACAATTCGAGAACTTGTTACATGGTAGTGAACTTCGCGCATGGATGGCATTCAAACCGATCGTCGATAACTTTCTGGGAAATCACAAATCTGTCGACTATGTGCATATTGTTAAGCAGTGCATAGATGCATACAGAATTTTGGGCTGTAACATGTCCCTCAAAATCCATTTGCTCGATTCGCATCTTGACTTTTTCCCTGACAATCTTGGCGAAGTCAGCGATGAACATGGAGAACGATTCCATCAAGAAATCGCCGTAATGGAGTCACCTTATCAAGAACGGTGGAGTGTGACCATGCTTGCCGATTATAGTTGGATGCTTCATCGCGATGTACCACATGCCATTCACTGACGAAAGTCGACTGCAAAGAAATTCAAGCCTACATAACTGTTATACTTCTTGTACGAATGATGTTGTAATACTGTATGCGTTGTTAAAAAAACTTCAATTGCGTATTTCTAGAGATCCCGACCTGATAGAGAAAAACGGTTTGCAGATTTAATAACAGCGCATTAAAATTGACCACAAAAACATAGAAATGTTAGAGAAAGAAAAAAAAATATTCTTTTGTTAGCCAGTGTAATCCTAGCTGGTAATTTGTTACTTTGGAAGTGTTTTTCTCTTCAACATAACGAATGACAGTAGTTTTCTACCATCGGCAGTTACTATTAATATGACAGTAATGCGCGACTATTCATTGCCTGTAGTTCTAACTATAACCGATACTGCACCCTTCTTGTCTACAATAACACTTGATGGCATGTCGAAAAACAATGGTGTTTGGTTAGTATTTGCCATCTGGCAAAGCAGATGATCGTGGGCTTTTCTCAGTTTTATCATATAACGCTGATAGGCGATCATCTTTTAAGCAGGTAGTCGTTGCACAAGTGTAGTGCGACGTCGAAAGCACAGACCCAAACTTCGCAGCATTCGCTTACACCACCCCTAGCTCTTCTTAAATTCAGTGCACAGGATATTTAACTCTCTTGCCACCTCCAGTGCCTTCAATAACTGAACTGAATAAATTGCAACGTTGAAAAGCCAAAATAATACAGACCTGGATGATCTCAGAATAGTGCTCCACAAACTTTATCAACGATTCAAAAGTGTTGTGATCCAATGGATCCCATCTCATTGTAACATCACCGGCAATGAAGAGGCTGACAGAATGGCAAAAGAAGGTTCACATCTACCTCAGCCTGATGCAAGCATAACTTTTGAGGAGGCAAAGAGTTTTATCAGAATCAGATACAGAAACAAATGGAATGTAGAACATCCAGGGCACACACAGAATGATGCTTACTACCAAGTCAACAGAAGAGAACAAGTGGTAATCTTCAGACTCCGTACTGGCCACAACAGATTGAGATACCATCTATTCAACAAGCTAAAGATAGGAACTACCGATCAGTGTAACTGTGGCACTGATAAAATGACTGCTGAACGTCTGCTTCAAAGTTGCCTCTTATATGTGGTACAGAGAAAGTGCATATGGCCGACGCCTGCTCCTTTCGTGGAAAAGCTTTACGGGGATTCAAATAGCCTCAAACTGACTACTGCTTTCTTTGAGAATATATGTGGTGGGTTTGATGTTAATACAGTTTGTTGTTAAGAAATCTTAGTGTACTGAATGAGGTCAGCTGTGAAGGTCCCTGAATATAATAAATATTAGAGTAAATTTCCAGGGCACCTTTCTACTACCACCACTATGATCTCATTCAGACTTATTCTAGATAGACTGAAAGATGACTACGTTTGGTGTCTAGGTTTATGAAATGTTAGTGTAAGGTTGCATTAACCAACTGAACATATAAACAATTACACAAATTATTTTATTATCTAATACAACACCACTGTACCACGACAATCACATACGAACTACACTTTAAAAGACTATCTTTAGTAAGTCAGTGGTTGAAAGTTTGGTAAAGTTAATGTTTTTCAATTTATTGTCCTGAATCTGATTTATTTGGAATCAGGACTGACAATCAAAAGTGAAATCATAGAAATTAATTACATCAATCAATTTACACAATGGGTCTTCTGACCATAATACACATATTATTATATAAGAGTGTACTTGTATTGTCTAACTGAGGTGACTTCTAGTATACACTGGTTGATTGTTTATTATCATCATCTCTGCATGTTGTTTGTAAGTTTTTGTGGACACTGATGGAATGTTTATATCACTATTCCCAGTCTCTTATTTTTAATATAATGTTAGTTGAGCGATCAGGTGCCGAAACATGCACCTATCTTTGTAATATGATGTAG
This sequence comes from Oreohelix idahoensis, assembly GCA_024509875.1. NCBI lineage: Eukaryota > Metazoa > Mollusca > Gastropoda > Stylommatophora > Oreohelicidae > Oreohelix > Oreohelix idahoensis. The sequence goes on along the minus strand of JAMPIV010005598.1, from coordinate 177,011 downwards.
GAATCTTCCTGCACTTCGCTGAACGACAACCTTCAGCACCACTTCTTCAAGAATGATGGTGGTTTACAGTTGTCTCCGAAAAAGGCAAGACTGTGGCATGAATATATCGGTCCACTGTAGTCTGGCACCAGTTATTGACAGCAACCAAAACCCTCTGAAATCAGAAGGATATGCCTCCTTCGTAATCAACAGCCTACAATAATATTCAACAACCAGTACAGGCACATTACAAACAAACATGTAAGATCAGCTCTTTACGACAATCCCTTTCACCAGTTTCTTTTGATGTGACCAGGTATACCAGTATTCCTCTCCCCTAATAGTTACAACGCCTCTGCAATTCCAGCAATAATCTGTTGTCCATACAATAGGATAGGTATTATGCTCCTGATGATAATCATATATAATTTAGTTGGTCTACACCTCTATGATAGTCTTTCATATGATGGATCAATCTCTAGACTCTGTTTTGAGTCTGCCTTAGACTCACTTACTTACAGTCGTATGTTAGTACCTCACATTCAAATTTTATTTTAAATAAAATGTTAAGAAAATCAATCTTACCACAGATGCAAGGAAATAACACAAGTAAACGATGACTAGGCAATAGAATATGGCACATTTTCGATCTGCCCTATGTCCAGGCTTTTCCTGTGTTAGAAAATTCTCCGCCTGCTCTCATCGATCTTGCTTTACACAAAATTTACTTGAAATGGCAGTGAACAGTCCCCTTTTCGTACCAATATCTACTGCTTTGTCCAATGGGACCATGTTTACATTTATTTTTGAATCTATCGTTTCAAATAACAACTCCCAACATGTTTCCAAGGCAAATATATTTTTAGTTTTAGGTCAACCAATCATACTTCGCCTCCTTCAAATTCCACCCAATCAAATATCCCGTACCTTTTAACCTCATTTACCCAAAGTCGTTTTTTCAAAACATGCCATACAAAATTATAAGCAGGCATGATCTTTACTTGACAGTCTGGTCGGATCCACTATAGTATTATGGCTATAATTAGTTAATTAATGGACTGTTTGCGTAACTATTACCATATTCTTTGTCAGCAAGTGCTAAGGTACACGAATATACAATTTATATGGGACTAGTTGGCTTGGTTCAGAAGTACACCGTTTTTTTTTCTATGTTAGTGTTTTTTATTTTTAGTCTACTACACGTTCAATTCTTTTCCATGTGCTGTCTTCTCTATTTACGTGATAATTACGTCCTTTGAAATAAGAGCTAAGGTTGTTTTTGTGACACGAGTTGTCTACATGTTCTAACTTTTTCCTCGTATTTTGGGGAAACCCCTAAGGCAAGGCTTGCCCCTGTGCTAGTATTGGCTTTTAGTTTAAAATCAATGCGAAACGAATTAGCATTTCATCTATCCTTTCCCCTCCTCGTTCCACAATGCATTTTTAGGCACACATTTTCTTAGAACTAAGAAAAGTGATTATGTCAAGGACGAATTTGAAAAATTGGGTACCGTTTTGTTCGGCTATTCGTTAGCAAATAATAATCTGAAGGCGTAGGCGATACCAACAGTTCTAGCAGAAAATTCTTTTATACTTTCTTATTTTGCCTTTATGCCCTATATTGTTATATATTAATTTAGATATTGTATTTAGAAATTCACTACACATGTCCCCCCTTTAGAACAGACGATCATATGTCAGTTCCTATTTCTAAATACACATAGATGAATTTACTATCTATGCCTGATGACTACTCTGATGTTCGTCGTACGGATGTCTGCTTAAAAAATCAGCTCCCACATTAGTTTTTCCGGGAATGTACTCTATGGTAAACTGGAATGGCTGTAAGAGCAAAGACCAGCGTAATAATCTAGCATTTTCATGCCTTGCTTGTGACAGACACACGAGTGGTTTATGATCTGTCTGGATCCTAAATGATTGTCCATAGAGATAAATCTGGAACTTTTTTATACCCCAGATGACAGCGAGACATTCTTTTTCATGCTGTGTTCAACTTACGGCTAGCATAAGCAACTGGGGTTAATTCCCCATCAAGTGAATTTGACCGTTGTAATAGAGCTGCACCCAAACCGATATTACTCGCATCCGTTCTCAGAATGAATTCTTGACTTAAGTCAGGTAATTTCAAAATAGGCCTGCTTGTGAGCTTTTCTTTCAATTCTTGGTATGCTAATTCACATTGCGCCGTCCAAATAATTCTATCAGGATTTCCTTTGCGCGTTAAATCAGTCAATGGAGCACATATGGAGTTAAAGTTTTTTATATACTTTTGGTAAAAACCACATAATGAGACAAAAGATCGCACATCTTTTTTTGTTTGTGGTCTTGGTGCTTTTTTTAAACTTCTCCAGGTTCTTGGGGTCAGGGGTCATGTTTCCCTGATGTACTGTGTGGCCCAAGAATTCCAGCTCTTTACATCCAACACAGCATTTCGTCGGTCTAGCTGTCAAATTGGTCTCTCTCAATCGATCAAACAACATATTCAGAGAGTTAATGTGTTCCTCAAATGTTTCTGTTGCTATGAGAATATCATCCATGAAGTTGGTGATGCATGGATTCTTCAGGGGATCCAGTAACTTTCTCATCATCCTCGAAAACACACTCGGTGCATTTTTCAGCCCGAATGGCAACATATTAAATTCATAATGTCCTTCCGAGGTGCTAAAGGCTAAATAAGGTTTTACCTCCGGCTTTACTGGAATCTGATAGTAGCCTTTGCTCAGATCCACTTTAGAGAAATATTTAGCTCTATTCAGCCTGGCAAACAGCTGATTTGTATCAGGTAATGGATCCACCTGACCTTCTGTGACAGCATTCAGTTTCCTGTAATCTATACACAGCCTGTGTTCTCCAGAGGGTTTTCTTAACAGAACCACACTGGAACTGTAGGGAGATTCACTGTGCGAGATAATCCCTTCTCTCAACAGATAATCTATCTCCTCCCTTAAAGCTTTTTCCTTAGCGAACGGAATCGAATAGGCTTTCATACAGATTGGTGTTGGGTCTATGAGTTTCATATCATACTCCAATAAATTTGTATGCCCCGGACGGTCCGTTAACACATCTGTATGATTATTCAGAACCTGTTGAACCCTCTCCCTCTGAATTTCCGTTAAGTGTGTGCTGATTTTTACCTGTGCGGCGGTTTCACAGGGATGTAAAGGATATTCATGAGAAGTGAGTGGTTCCATTTTCATCTCCATTGCAACAGACAAGGTCAGTAGGTGTGTCTCTTCCTGGTTTTCTCTGTCCAGATAATTCTTCAGGAGATTCACATGATAGATTTTATCTTTCCCTTTCTTATCTATCTTATAATTTGTTCTAGACACCTTCTCTAGAACTGTATATGGACCTTGCCATCCAATTTGCAATTTATTCTGGCTGCCGGGCAGTAGAAGGAGCACCTTCTCTCCCACAGATAATTCTCGATCCTTCGCTTTCTTATTGTAATAGGCAGCATGCTTTTTCCTGGCTTGTCTCAAATTTTCATTGGCAAGTTTCCAGCCAGTTTTAAGACGAGTGGTCAGCTCGTTCACATATTGATATGATGAGGTAATATTTTCTTCTGCCTTTTCATCGGTCCAGGTCCTTAACAAGGCTTCCAAGGGACCTTTTATTGGCCTTCCAAATAACAATGTTGCCGGGGCCATACCGGTTGAACTATGGGGTACCTCCCGGAAGGCAAACAGTGCGGCGGGAAGGTACTGATCCCATGTATCTGGTTTTTCATGTGCCAACTTCCTCAGGATCGACATGAGAGTCCCGTTAAATCTTTCTACTTGGCCATTTCCTTGAGGATGATACGGGCTACAATGAAAGTGTTTTGGCTTGAAAGATCCTGAATACTTCTTCTGTTAGTTTCCCCTTGAACTGAGAGCCATTATCAGTCAAGATTTGGTTGGGAAAGCCTAACCTGGTGAAGATTGTGAGTAATGCCTCTGCCACATGCTTCGAATCAATTGATGACAGGGCTACCGCCTCTCCCCACATAGAACAAGTGTCCACCAGAGTCAGAATGTAACTGTTCCTCCTCTTGGTCCGAGTGAGAGGTCCCACAATGTCCACGGCAACTCTTTCAAAGGGGGTTCCCACTATGGGCATTTCCCCTAGAGTTACTGGAGCAGTCCAATGCTTTTGAGCTACCCGTTGGCACTCTGGACAGGATTTTACATATCTCTTTATGTCTTCAGTTATTCCTGGCCAGAAATAATGACAAGCTATACGCTGTCCTGTTGCGCTGATCCCCATATGACCACTGAAGGGAATCGCATGCCCTAGTTCCAACACTTTAGTCCTATATGAAATTGGAAGGACCAGCTGTCCGTGACCATTGGATCCATTTCCAGCCTTCCTATATATCAATTTGTTCTTCATATAGAAATCTCCCTTGCCTGGAGGTGTATGACATTTGGGCAATTTCTTAAAACAAGGCTTGAGGGTCTTATCCTCCGCCTGTGCCTTCCTCATCTCATCTGGATGGGTATTTATCGGATTATCCTCCTCCTTTTTAGACTGTGATCTGGTCTGCACTGTTGCCATGGTCACAGGTCTCTTGGGATTCCCCAAGAAGACATATCTACACCCCAATATCAGAGGGTAGATTGGTTCATTTATCACTGCTGCTTTTATGATTCCTTCCACATATCGCGTTTTCACATTTATCCTGGCGACGGGAAGTGTCATGGTCGCTACGTCCTTGGTTGCAGTTTGAATCTCCACTGTTTCTGTGGTGTATTGATCTGCCTGCACCAGGTGAGAACTCACAACTGAATCATAATCTAATCCAGTATCATACAAACACCTTATGGTGACACCATTGCATGTTACATCTTCACACACTGGGGGGGGGGGGGGGGTAAGGTTCCTGTTGTTCAGTAAGGTTGACCTTTACTCCCTTTCTCCCCATTTTCATTGCAGCGAAAGTAGGAGTTTTCTTTCTACAATTTTCAGTGTTATGGTTGTCCATCCGACAATGTTTACAATACTTCTTTCCTTGGTTAAAGGGTTTTCTGTCATTATATTTCCTTTCATTGAATTGTGAGGTTTTATTATTATAGTCATTGCGTGGCCTATCAAACTGGTGCTTACCTTTGTTCTGGTCTCTATGGTCAAACTTATTAAAGTTTTGAGGTGCCTTAAAATTGTCTACCTGTTTCTTTTTATTTCCAACTACCTCTGCTTGGGCTGCCTGATACCTCTCAGCGACATTGAGTAACTCACCCAGCCTCTCTGCACCTTGTTCCATAAGAAACTTTCTCAGGTCTGGAGCCATGGACTCTCTTAGTTGCTCAATAAGGATCATTTCCTTAAGATCTTGGGTTTTACCCAGAGCAGTCCATTTCTCCAAGTAGGTCTCTAACCGTGCAGAGAACTGGTGATAAGTCTCACCCGACAGTAGTTTGGCATTCCTAAATTTTTTTCTATAAAATTCCCCATTCTTTTCATATCTTAACAAAAGAGCCTGCTTTAGCATGTCATAATTGTCCTGATCATCCCTGCTCATCTTGGCAAAAACTTCATAAGCTGTACCACGAAGCCCTTGTGATAACTTTAGGCTCCACCTTTCTCTCTCTAAAACATACGTGGTAGCTAAAAGTTCATATCTATTTAGGTAACTTTCTATGTCATCGTCTTTCTCAACAAAATGGTCTAATTGAAAACTCATAGCTGAGGTTGAGGCTCCCTGACTAACAGTGGCCTCTGAGGTAAAGGGACTGGCACCATTTTCAGGAGCATGGCTTTGAAACTCTAACTCCCTTAGTCGTAAATCATGTTCCCTTTATAATCTCTTCTCCTCCTTTTCTGCTTCCCTTTCTGCAGCCTGTCTCCTTTCTTCTGCTTCTCTTTCTGTAGCTAGTCTCTTTTCTTCTCTTTCTGTAGCTAATCTCTTTTCTTCTCTTTCTGTAGCTAGTCTCTTTTCTTCTCTTTCTGCAGCTAGTCTCTTTTCTTCTGCTTCTCTTTCTGCAGCTAGTCTTTTTTCTTCTCTTTCTGTAGCTAATCTCTTTTCTTCTCTTTCTGCAGCTAGTCTCTTTTCTTCTCTTTCTGCAGCTGGTCTCTTTTCTTCTCTTTCTGTAGCTAATCTCTTTTCTTCTCTTTCTGTAGCTAGTCTCTTTTCTTCTGCCTCGTATGCCCTAGCCTCCTTGTCAGCCTCAATCTGCAACCTCTTAATTTTCTTTTCAGCCTCTAACTTTCTTTCAGCCTCTTTTTCTAATCTTTTTTCTTCGCGTTCAATAAATTTATCACATTCATCATAATTTGCCCCTCCATTCCCAGTTCTTTAGCAGCCTGCACAGCAGCAGATCGAAACTTTGCCAGATCAGCCATTTTGTACTAGGCAAACCTTTAAAATTTCTAACTAGACAAATTTCTAATAATAACTAACAATTTCTAATTATAACTAAGAACAACCACAGGCACTGATAGCTCAACCACTATTTAATTTCTCCAAAAAGGAATGCTTTTAGTTTTATACTATCTGAGATTCCTAATATAATTGATAATATTTTAAGAATTTAAAATCCCAGAAGCAAACTACCCAATATAGCTGGTGTTATGAAAAGTTCAATCCCCAGGAGCGAGACCCCAATATATGTGGTGGGTTTGATGTTAATACAGTTTGTTGTTAAGAAATCTTAGTGTACTGAATGAGGTCAGCTGTGAAGGTCCCTGAATATAATAAATATTAGAGTAAATTTCCAGGGCACCTTTCTACTACCACCACTATGATCTCATTCAGACTTATTCTAGATAGACTGAAAGATGACTACGTTTGGTGTCTAGGGTTATGAAATGTTAGTGTAAGGTTGCATTAACCAACTGAACATATAAACAATTACACAAATTATTTTATTATCTAATACAACACAACAGTACCACGACAATCACATACGAACTACACTTTAAAAGACTATCTTTAGTAAGTCAGTGGTTGAAAGTTTAGTAAAGTTAATGTTTTTCAATTTATTGTCCTGAATCTGATTTATTTGGAATCAGGACTGACAATCAAAAGTGAAATCATAGAAATTAATTACATCAATCAATTTACACAATGGGTCTTCTGACCATAATACACATATTATTATATAAGAGTGTACTTGTATTGTCTAACTGAGGTGACTTCTAGTATATACTGGTTGATTGTTTATTATCATCATCTCTGCATGTTGTTTGTAAGTTTTTGTGGACACTGATGGAATGTTTATATCACTATTCCCAGTCTCTTATTTTTAATATAATGTTAGTTGAGCGATCAGGTGCCGAAACATGCACCTATCTTTGTAATATGATGTAGGAATCTTCCTGCACTTCGCTGAACGACAACCTTCAGCTCCCACTTCTTCAAGAATGATGGTGGTTTACAATTGTCTCCGAAAAAAGCAAGACTGTGGCATGAATATATCGGCCCACTGTAGTCTGGCACCAGTTATTGACAGCAACCAAAACCCTCTGAAATCAGAAGGATATGCCTCCTTCGTAATCAACAGCCTACAATAATATTCAACAACCAGTACAGGCACATTACAAACAAACATGTAAGATCAGCTCTTTACGACAATCCCTTTCACCAGTTTCTTTTGATGTGACCAGGTATACCAGTATTCCTCTCCCCTAATAGTTACAACGCCTCTGCAATTCCAGCAATAATCTGTTGTCCATACAATAGGATAGGTATTATGCTCCTGATGATAATCATATATAATTTAGTTGGTCTACACCTCTATGATAGTCTTTCAGATGATGGATCAATCTCTAGACTCTGTTTTGAGTCTGCCTTAGACTCACTTACTTACAGTCGTATGTTAGTATCTCACATTCAAATTTTATTTTAAATAAAATGTTAAGAAAATCAATCTTACCACAGATGCAAGGAAATAACACAAGTAAACGATGACTAGGCAATAGAATATGGCACATTTTCGATCTGCCCTATGTCCAGACTTTTCCTGTGTTAGAAAATTCTCCGCCTGCTCTCATCGATCTTGCTTTACACAAAATTTACTTGAAATGGCAGTGAACAGTCCCCGTTTCGTACCAATATCTACTGCTTTGTCCAATGGGACCATGTTTACATTTATTTTTGAATCTATCGTTTCAAATAACAACTCCCAACATGTTTCCAAGGCAAATATATTTTTAGTTTTAATTCAACCAATCATACTTCGCCTCCTTCAAATTCCACCCAATCAAATATCCCGTACCTTTTAACCTCATTTACCCAAAGTCGTTTTTTCAAAACATGCCATACAAAATTATAAGCAGGCATGATCTTTACTTGACAGTCTGGTCGGATCCACTATAGTATTATGGCTATAATTAGTTAATTAATGGACTATTTGCGTAACTATTACCATATTCTTTGTCAGCAAGTGCTAAGGTACACGAATATACAATTTATATGGGACTAGTTGGCTTGGTTCAGAAGTACACCGTTTTTTTCTATGTTAGTGTTTTTTACTTTTAGTCTACTACACGTTCAATTCTTTTCCATGTGCTGTCTTCTCTATTTACGTGATAATTACGTCCTTTGAAATAAGAGCTAAGGTTGTTTTTGTGACACGAGTTGTCTACATGTTCTAACTTTTTCCTCGTATTTTGGGGAAACCCCTAAGGCAAGGCTTGCCCCTGTGCTAGTATTGGCTTTTAGTTTAAAATCAATGCGAAACGAATTAGCATTTCATCTATCCTTTCCCCTCCTCGTTCCACAATGCATTTTTAGGCACATATTTTCTTAGAACTAGGAAAAGTGATTATGTCAAGGACGAATTTGAAAAATTGGGTACCGTTTTGTTCGGCTATTCGTTAGCAAATAATAATCTGAAGGCGTAGGCGATACCAACAGTTCTAGCAGAAAATTCTTTTATACTTTCTTATTTTGCCTTTATGCCCTATATTGTTATATATTAATTTAGATATTGTATTTAGAAATTCACTACAACTTCAAGTGGACGTTTGAGAGTGTACGAAGAAGAAGAAGAAGAAGAAGAAGAAGAAGAAGAAGAAGAAGAAGAAGAAGAAGAAGAAGAAGAAGAAGAACGGCTTATCGGGTATTCTTGGTTTTGTTTGTTGTGGAGGTATTCGCAAACAAGTGTGTCAATGTTTTGAAATGTCCCAGTTTTCTCTGAATGCTTTTCTTGATGCGCTGGTATTTCTAAACTTTTCTTCATTCTTTCAAAAAAGTCGTATATTAGCCTTGGAAACACCAAACATGTTAGCAGCCTGTACTTTATTTTGTTTGTTGGGCCTCGCATATTACTCTTAATTTAAAATTCGTATAGTAGCTTCTTCTCATTCCCTTTTTTACTGGAGACGCCGAGGAAGCCTTCTTTTCAACACGATCACTTACTTGCATATCTGCCATGGATACCGTAATTTAAAAAAAAATTTAAATATCGGTAACACATCACAAATTCTGCCACTAACTAACATTAACGTACTGAATTACCACCTGTTCAGTAATAATGAAGGGTGCAAATCCTCATTCTCTCGCTTTGTTTTGACCTTGAATTTATTATTACACGCGCTCGGTGATTCCCGCCTACTCCGGCCGGTACAGTTCCAGAATGCTACAAAATGGACCTCAGAGGGACACTGCAGTTTTTGTTTTTATTACACGCTTTTATTTAACTTGACTTGTATGTCACTTTCAAATCTTGCAATCTATTTTTAATCACTTTCAGATGAGCCGTAGCTCTGAAACTTGGCATAGTTGTGTATGCCTGATGACAATACAATAATCAGTCAATTATTTAATAATTTAATATTGTTATTATGACATTATGAGTAATTAAAGATTTTCGTAAAGAAATGTAAACAAATCAGGGGGCCATAATCAAGTTAATTACAAATTCAAGAGTACGTGGTGTGCTTTATTTTTTTCTATGCATAAAACAGGGCAGTACTCAAACAAGTGTCTAGCTAAATCAAGGGAAACAATCCAAATTATAAAGTTATGAATCAAGGGAAAGTCGAGTTCGATCTCGTGAAGAAATTGATTGCACCAAATTAACAGGCACAAAGCCATGTAATATAGACGCTCTAAAATAAATGCATCGCTTAAGAAATTGTCGTATATTTTTAGATAGGTTACAAGATATTTATGGTCCCGTCTGAGCAGAGGTGATAGTGGTAAATAGGTGAGAATAACGGTGTAAGAAATAGATTTCACGAGTGAATAGTTAAGGAGAAAGGTTGTCTCTGGACTGAATAGTGTCTCTAGTCCAGCCTATCTATACAACTAAATTTTAGTGTAAGACATTCTTTCAACCCCTTATCTCTAGAAAGTTAAGTTTAACTAAACACACCCACACACAATTATGTGACAACAAGACACACACAACGTGAAAACTATGGTTAATTGGGCATTGGTCTGACCAACACACAAATGTAAGTTCTTATGGTGGTTTATTATCATTAAACTGTTACAACATCAAACATATAGAGAAATCAATAAAATAAGGTTTACAGATATAAGAAAAAACCGAATAAGTGCCCTCCCCTTGTTGAGACAGGATCCCAAAAAAGAAGTTAATAACCCGAAGTTAGTACAATTATTGTAACAAAAGGAAAATATTCACTCTCTCTATCGCTCACTCTGTCATATGTGGCCACACACACTCTCGCTTACCTGATTGTGGTGTTGATGTCCCTTGAAAAATTACAATAGTCTGAACCGATACTGTCAGGTGGGTTGCCAAATATGGCCCCAGTCCAGCCTATATATCGAATAATGATTACAAGGTGGACGCCTAATTTGGTGGTTTAATTTTTCCTGGATGAATCAAGGGTCACCGCAAATAGTTACTGAAGCAAGACGTGCTCTGGCCGTTCACGGTTGCAAAAGGAGAAAAGTAATTCCTGTATTGCTAAGCATCTGGTTGCTAAGACAATGTTACAATATGTAAAACTGATGATGATGGTAAATCCTATCGGCTGGCTCTTATGGTGAGTGCCGATTTTGAAACAGCGTAGTTTTCTGGATCATTCCGTTGCTACGGCTGTCAAACGTCAGGAATATAGGTTCTTTCGTATGCCCAGTGGGCTGGACAAATTTGATAAATAATTATGGGTAATGTACAGTCCAGTTACGATATAATCTTAATGTTTATTGGTCTCTTGGGCCCAACCGGTTCACGAAGGAACTTGAGACTGGTAGCCACGAAGAAGACACCATTAATCCTTCACTGAATGAAGAAAGAGGACCGAACTAGTCCAAAAATCGAAGACCCAAAATAATAATAATGGTACTGGTAATGTTAAAAAACTGCTGGCCGCTGGTTTTGATCAGGTGCTAGATAAGGAAGAAAAGAACATTTAAAAAAACTGCTACTATCCTATCCACCCGTAAGTTTTCCGCTATGGCATGTCGGGAAAAAGGGTATGCGCCCTCCCCCGTTATTGCCCGCGAGAAAATGCATAGCGCACAAAGTCAATTATTACTTACTTTATCCATACGCGCACTTTAACAAAAATCGCATGTCACTACTAGCTATTTGTCGGCGTCTATTGTTTTGTCACATAACATTAACTCTAGCCACTTATTTAATTTCACACAATGAAATATAATGCGAATTCTATTCGGTCACTCATCCGTCACGCGTAATAATCTCAGTCAGCTAAGCCGTATCTTCTTGTGTAAGAAAAATGGGGCGTTTGAAATTACATTACACTGAACGACTGGCAAGAAATATCTATGTTAGGTTATTTCACTAGTTTTAAACGCTAGAGAATTATAGTGAATAAAAATGGTAAACGTAACATATTTTAACACTTAAGCACAATTTCTATTACCACAAATCAGAAAATGAAATCCCCACGAGACAATTTAACACATTTAGCGAAGAATGGTTCTAGTCTGGCGTGTTTAGATTATCCAAGAATTTCTGAACGACTCTAACAACTGAATTTAAGAGAGCGCGGTATATATATATATATACACACAGATTGTGGTGTTATTATCACTAGAAGATGTTACAATTCACATCTTCTGTATAGCAGAGAATTCAGAAAACTACGTTTCCCGGATCAAAGGTTTTCGTTCATTCTACTCAGCGATGCTGATCGACGTCAGAAGGCTGGCCGTGCACAGGCCTCTCTTAGATTACGTCACCTTTCCGCAGATCAATCATTTACCTCCCCCTGAAACGTACGAACATCAAAGGTGGTCGGGAAAATATTATCGCCCCTGTATCTCTTCAAACAATCCGTTATTTCTACGCGCATCGGTCTAACTGCCGATAATTGGCAAATCAGCTCGCGTGAGAAACTCAGGTAAACAAACGTAATTCGCTCCCCTTGTTAAGACTGGCAGGTAGCGAACAGTTGGTAAACAACTCTGTTGTTATGTTCCCAGAAAAAGGGAGTGGATTCAAGGTGAGTCATACAAATAGAAAATTGCGTGGTTTGGCTTAGCCAATGGTAGACACTAAATGGGAAAGCAAAGGCAGTCAGATTATTGTACCAATATTTTCATTCTACGTCACAGAAATGTTAGACCAGATTTACAATAAGTAAAAATATTGTTTATGTTTTAGTATGTCATAATTTTTCTAACACTAAAAAGAAGAAAATAAAAAATATTAAAAAATATTTTAAACACACGATTTTAATGCACTAAAAACCCAAAAATAATTTTTCAAATAGTTTATAGCTTGCAGTCAAAAAAATTTACATCATATTGACAAAAAGCGTGGGGCACTGATTCTACATGAAATTAACTTCTGCTTTATACTTCATTAGACACTTATGGATAAAATATATGACAAGCGCTTAAGCGCCCCACGCTCTTTGTCAATTTGATGTTACATTTTTTTTACTGCAAGCAATAAACTACTTGAAAAATTATTTTTGGGTTTTTAGTGCATTGAAAGCGTGTGTTTAAAATATTTTTTTTATATTTGTTATTTCATGTTAGGTTGCGCATATAATAGAATAAAGTTTTCGGAAGTACATTTTAGGTTAAAAAAAAAAAAAAAAAAAAAAATCGCACTATAATTCTGGCCAATACTGTATTTTATTATTTTTTTTTTTTCCATGTTATAGTTAGGATTCTTGCTGTTTGTTGAATTGTTGTATTGATATTCTTTACATTTTGTATTTTTCCTAGCTTAATTATTGCACTTTTCCAGGTGTTGCGTGTGTTTTTGTTTTTCTTTTCCTTATCTTTCTAGGTCACTCATCTTAACTGTGTTTGATTTTGTTCACCTCTTTTTTTCCACGTGTTTGCATTGCGCATTGTTTTTTTTCTCTTGACACGTCTATATTTTGTCTGTTTGTGTCTCCTGCTTGCAACTGTGGGTGTCAAAGGGTTAACCCAGAAACCTGCCTTGTTTTTAGGGTATCGTCATTTTGTACAACTGATTGTACCTCCGTAGAGTTTTTCTGGGCATGTCACTGGTGATGGCCATATGCGCTTTCTATTTTCCTCAAGTGCTGAGCACCTTTGAAGTGGATGTTCAGCAGCCATTTCTGTTTTGTTTGTTGCTGATCTATCAGTGTATGCAGGGATCCATGCGTTGCTTGGGTAATGTTTTCTTTATGTATTTTTTGGTTAGGACTTCTTTCTGTTTCAAGTCGGGCGGTTTTTTCTCTTAAGACCTGGACTTTTTCTATCATTTCAGGGAAGTGCTGTTGTTTCCGAATTGGTAGCTTGTGTGCAGTGTTGATATTGCATTGACAGGGCCTGCTTTCATCTTTGTTTTGATTGTTTCTATAAAGCTGCTTTGTTTAAGTATTCCCCTTATTGTTTCTATAAAGCTGCTTTGTTTAAGTATTCCCCTTCCAATATCATTTATTCTCCAGTACATTGAGTAGTCCATCACACTCTTAAATTTCTTGGCTTGTTGCTAGGCTCTGCTATCTCTTCTATCCCCCTTTGGCTGGAGGTACTAGTGCTGTCTTTAAAATACGGGACTCGCCAGTTGCTTAAGCTCGCGGATGGCCTAGTTGTTTAAAGAAACACCTTGATTACATCGGCACACCATCGTTCAACAAATGATAACAGCCCATAAAAAATACAAAACACAATCAATATTCGCAGTTCATAATTTCCCCTAATTTAATGGCGTTATTTCCACCTTATTTTACATTATTTATAGCTACTGTATAAAATAGTCGGAATCAATGCTGGTCAAAATTTGTAAGATTAAAATGTACCACGAAAGGGAGCAGCATGAGATGTTTCACCTCTCTACAATGATTGGAAAATAGAGATTTGTAGCGATACAGACCTGAAACGTAACAACCTCTAGAAAATCAGTTTAAAAAAAAAAAAACCAGACTCGCAATGTATTCTGCACGCCGTGCTTAACTATTAGGGCGATAGACCACTTATTTACTTAGTCATCTCTCTTCTACGTGAGGTGTAGAGGTTTGGAGTAGGGAGCGCCATACTATCTTATCAACTGTCTTCCTTCTGACCTGGTTCCAATCTAGTCCTCGGTCCTTCAGAGATTGTCTAACGTTTCCAGAGGACTCTTGGTGGTCCTGAAGGTCTGGATTCCTGGCTCTTAGTTTCCCATACTTGTTGTGGTAGCCAATCTTCATCCATTGTGCAGACATGGCCAAACCAACGTATTTGGGGCTGTTCTGCTTGAATCTGCAGTGGCTGGGTTTTGAGGCCTCATTTCTGAGGTTTAAGCTGGCTTTTGTGGGTTGTAGCCATTGCCCATGGCTCGCATCCATATGTAAAGATTGGGATATAGATGTAGCAGTATACATTCATCTTCGTCTTCTTGCTAACTTCTCTTTTACTGAGGAATCCTTAATTTACGGCCTGAAAAAGTCTCCCGCTGCTGCTCTTCGGGTCGCTAACTCTTCTTTGATGCCCCCCTCCCATTCTATAACAGCGCCGAGGTATTTACACTGGTTGACTTGCCTCTGATTTAGCAATTAGGGTAATATCGTCGGCACATGCCAGCTCTGAAATACAGACCTGTGTCATCTTCCAGTACACCACTGAATACTTTTTGGTCATTTCCTTACATGCTTTGACGACATCGTACATGAGGAGTATGAAAAGATAAGGTGACATAATATCACCCTGTCTTACATCAGTGGTGGTCCTAAACTCTTCTGACTTTTAGTTTGCCGTCTTCCCATAATTTCTGCAAATCTTGTAGATGCTCAGTATAGCTCGGATCAGAGTTGCTGGAATGTTCTTCCTTACCAAGCAGTCTCAAAGTTTGCTCCAGGAGACCTAGTTAAACACTTTTTCCAGATCCAAGAAACAAAGATGCATCTCACCTTTATACTCATGGACTCTTTCGCTCAGCTGCCTGGGTGTGAAGATTACGTCCTGAGTACTTTGGTTTACTCTAAAGCTACATTGAACCTCATCCATTTGTGGCTCAGCCTCACGAGGAAGGAAGAACAGTGCCCTCTAAAATTTATAAAGGACAAGCAAAACAAATTGGTTACTGTTCCAAAGGAAGTGATGGAAAGATGGAAAGAATATTTCTCAGAGCTTCTTGACTGTAAACAGGGCCAAGCCTTAGAAATGATAACCACTATCATAGAAGAGGAAACCAATGGTGATGAAGATGGCCTAAAGATAGAGAAATTGAAGGCAGCACTGGAGAAAATCAGGGTAGGTAAAGCAGCAGGACATGATGGTGTAACAAGAGAAATGGTCAAGTACATTGGAACAGCATGTGACCTATTACTCCTGGCGCCACAAGATCATACCAAAAGGATTGGGAGATTGCCATCATAACAGCTATATTAAAAAAAGGGGTGAAAACCCGTCAATGTGGAAATCATAGAGGCATATCTCTGCTAAGTGTACCTGGTAAGATTTACTCTAGGGAGATGGGCCAAAACACGCGATTGTCAAAATAACAATATCCACAATAAGCAAACAATTTAGAATAAGTTACAAATATAGTTAGATCTAGGACATGCTGGCAACTTAGCTTGCGACACTACTGAATCACATTCCGATATAACTAAATAGTATTTGTCTGTCCTTGAAAGCAGCGTGCCGTGAGGATACAGTGCAGTAAACTACTGAATTTAAGAAAAAGTGGGAGTCGTAGTGATGACTGTGTTGGTAAGAGCAGCAGTGCCGCCCTACTTTACGAAAAAGATGACCAGAGAAGGAGGCACTATAAACCCAAATTTGCACTCTTCGTAAAACAATGAGGGGGACCTCACAATGTGGAAAAAAGGTTCAGGCTTCACTTGGGATCTCGGAAAGCAACTGTTGTTACTTTAACATTAAAAAATGAAGGTAAAGGTTGACCCACAGCAGAATCTGTCGTAGGTTACAGAAGTGTTAAAAACTTCGCCATACTAGACCTTGTTCTTTATGTGATGTAGATGACAGTTCCCTGTCTCGCTACTTTTGCATTCCCTAACATATGCGCAGAGTCACGTACACATTTATAGCTGGGTAGACTAGAGCGAGACGCTACCAGGTTGCTTTCCCGGAACCCGGTAACTCTGACGCGAGGGGAAAGCGCTTATACCGCGTTAGTCCAACGGACACATCGGATTGGTTTGGTTTGGTTTGATTTGGTTTGATTTTAAGGACTATCTTCATTGCACACGGACAGCTCCATCAGTGTTCCGATCTCCTCCCTTAGATCACACAAGGAGGATCTCAGCACAGTGCACGAACTCCGTAGAACCGGTGAGAATCCCAATGTGTGTATATATGAATCACATATTCTATAAATATTTTTGTGGCGGGTAGGTTTCTAATTTTTAAATTTTGCCACGGTAGCGGGAAGCGACCTTAAAGCCAGCCCTTTACGATTTCCAACTGCCGTGGGATTTTTAACGTGTGCATCTTGCACACGGGACTTCCTATTTTTTCGCCCTTATACGAGATGGCCAGGCATCCAATCTCACTACCCAGGAGACCAGGGGGAGGGGGGATGACATCATTAGGACTACTGGTTCTGAAAAAGACATTTCATAAATTATATCCCTCAACTGGGAAACGAACCCGGTACCTCTAGAATTCGAGACGGACACCATTCCTTTTATCCACTCCGATCCCGTCAAATCGGATAAATTGGCCCAAGGCCGGCCCTCGATCGAATCAGTGATGGAGTTGTCCGTGTTCAATGAAGAAAGACATTAAAACCCAAATCAAATCAGAACCCGAGTTTTAAACTGAACTCACCGTTTTTTCGAGTACTCTTGACGGAACAATTATTTAGCATCACGACTTGGAATTGTCCAACATACACATTAAATCCTTGTTTTGTCCTCAGTTCTCAAGCTGAAGCCATAAACCGTCGCAAAAACAAAAATATTTGCAGCTGTTGCAACACAGTTCACACCGCAAACGGATACATGAATATCTCATTCGTTAAGAATTGCTTAGCGACTATTGATTGTATGAGCGTGCGACTGCAGAACAAAACATATGTAGTTATCGGTGTATCTTTTTATGACATGGCGTAAAGATATGCACGAAACAGCCCTAATGTAATGAAATTGTCGTGCACCTGTTGAAAGATCAATGTTGATAATTTTTCTCTTATCCACTGGACACAATAGGTTGAGGTACCATCTATACCACAAGTGCAGGATTAGTACAACAGATCTCTGCTCCTGTGGCACCAGCCCCATGACAGGTGGACATCTGCTCCTGTCCTGAACAACATACAGGAGTGAACGGAGTAGCATATGTCAGCAACCCACTTCTCTCCGCGAAATAAACTGTTTGAGGAAGTCAGGAACCGTGAGCTGACTACTACCATTATTAGAGTCATTAATGTAGAAGTCTGAGGGCGAACGAGATGTCAGGAACCGTGAGCTGACTACTGTCTTTATTAGAGTAATTAATGTAGAGGTCTGAGGGCGAACAAGATGTCAGGAACAGTGAGCTGACTACTACCATTATTAGAGTAATTAATGTAGAAGTCTGAGGGCGAACAAGATGTCAGGAACCGTGAGCTGACTACTACCGTTATTGGAGTCATTAATGTAGAAGTCTGAAGGCGAACGAGATGTCAGGAACCGTGAGCTGACTACTACCTTTATTAGAGTCATTAATGTAGAAGTCTGAGGGCGAACGAGATGTCAGGAACCGTGAGCTGACTACTGTCTTTATTAGAGTCATTAATGTAGAAGTCTGAGGGCGAACAAGATGTCAGGAACCGTGAGCTGACTAATACCTTTATTAGAGTCATTAATGTAGAAGTCTGAGGGCGAACGAGATGTCAGGAACCGTGAGCTGACTAGTACCTTTATAGGAGTCATTAGTGTAGAAGTCTGAGGGCGAACGAGATGTCAGGAACCGTGAGCTGACTAGTACCTTTATAGGAGTCATTAGTGTAGAAGTCTGAGGGCGAACGAGATGTCAGGAACCTTGAGCTGACTACTACCTTTATTAGAGTCATTAATGTAGAAGTCTGAGGGCGTACGAGATGTCAGGAACCGTGAGCTGACTACTACCGTTATTGGAGTCATTAATGTAGAAGTCTGAAGGCGAACGAGATGTCAGGAACCGTGAGCTGACTACTACCTTTATTAGAGTTATTAATGTAGAAGTCTGATTGTAGTGGTTTTTGATGTTAATGTATGGTTGATATGTTACCTAGTGTACTGTATGAGGTCAGCTGTGAAGGCTCCTGAGATAAAAGCTTATGGGAGTTACAGGAGGCCTTTCTGCTACCACTTACGACCTCAAACAGACCTATTCTCCTATAATGATTGTTAGCTACGTTAAAAGTCTAGGTTACTGAAATGTAATGTGTAGGTAATAAAATACACAGACACACACATGTAATTAATAAGTCTAATAATAATAATAACTCTATAATACACTGAACTAACACTGGCTGTTAAAGTTTAAGTTTAAAATTTTTTAAAATTTATTAGTCCTGAACCAATTGTTTCTTTTGGTCAGAACATATGAAATGATAGGTATTTATCAATGAAATGCATAAATATATTGCATAGTCAAATATAACTTTTGTACATAGGTATATTATTACAATGGTTAATATTAATGGTGTCTACACTGTCTTGGGAACACTAGCACTGGATGGTTAGTTGGGGTGGCGTCATCATGCCCAATCTGTGGTTACAAAGATCATAGTCCTTAACATAGGGACTAATGTTAATGTTTATATTACAAGCTTTATTTCTTTATTGATGGTGGGATTTGTTAA
This sequence comes from Oreohelix idahoensis, assembly GCA_024509875.1. Classification (NCBI taxonomy): domain Eukaryota; kingdom Metazoa; phylum Mollusca; class Gastropoda; order Stylommatophora; family Oreohelicidae; genus Oreohelix; species Oreohelix idahoensis. Next base: position 157,887 of record JAMPIV010005598.1, on the reverse strand, counting down.
TGAATCTCCAGCAGGCCAGGTTTGCACTTTACTGGCCTGTAATGATGTAGTATAGAATTCTTGTGGCCCACTCCTCTTAGTAGCTGGAGTAAAATGTTAGGCTGCACAGACACCCGCTCCTGTACTTCTACAAGAGCATCTGGCACAATCGTAGTGCCAGATCAGAAACTCTGAAACAAAATTTGTGCCATGTGTCAGTACTCTATTCACTGCGCCACTCTTACACACAACACCACAAAACAACACTACACAGATTGAGTCAGATCTCTCTGACCAACGTAACACATCTCACCCAGTTGTTATCAATTAGTATCAGTTTCCAAAGACTGCATTGCATCCGAAATATGTTCAATAGTTTCCTCTTCTATTCAATAAGGTGGGTGATATGTTCCCACTGATGTCAATAATAGATCCGCCTTCCATAGTCTTAGATAGGTTTTCATATATTATTAGTTTTTCTCTAGGCCCTGGACTGCGGCTGGGGACCTAGAGCAGGCACTTACTTGTCGTAATCATTTTTCATGATATGGCAGTATCAATCACTCAAAATATTAAAATAAACAAGATAAATGCTTTTTCCTTACCACAATTCAGAATTGAGAACACAGTTATTTAGGACTAGCAAAACTCAGCTGAGCTGCTGGCTAGAGTAGGGCGTCCCACTGATTTTTATTTATTAATTCCGGGAAATCACCTCTAGCAGTCATGAACTGTGTTAATGGACAGTCTTATATCAAATGGTACAAGTGCGCGTCTCTCATTCACTAATATAAATACTTCTGTCCAATCAACGAACTTCCCCTCTAACTTTTTTCAAATATTCAAACCAAAAGTCAAATTTCAGTCAGATCTCAGTCAAGTGTGTATTATTTTCTGTTGGTCCGTCTGTCTCTACTTGGTTTTTCACAAAAATACACTTGTTTTTTTTTGGACTAACTACATGCAAAAACTGCACAAACCTGCCCCCTAAGTTATTTTTAGCTTCTATCCTCCGACTTTGCCCCTCTAGTTCTTGCAGTTTGATTTTTGCATTTTTAGGGCTCAAGGACACCAAAATGTAACGTTAGTGAAATATGCACAAAAAACTGTTCGCTAGTCTGATGTGAACAATACAGTCTTTCGTCAATATCTTTCGTGTTATCTGTCCGTCTGTATAATTAAAAGCATATTATTTCTCTGCTCAAGATGGGCTATCAAACTAGCTAGGTTTTATTTTCATAACTTTATTATTAAAGAAAATCCTACTTTTCTCAAGGTTAGTTTTTCTACCAAGTCCTTACATTGTGTCAACTAGTGGCGTGATTTTTTTCTTTAAACTATAAATTGCGTCTTTTTGCCTGTTAGATTCAAACACGTGTTCAGTCATATTTTTTCCTTTTTATCTCCGTTTCCCTTCCCGTCTAAAAGGCTAAACCGTTTCATCTGCATGTCTAACTAGTTAGTTTCAATGGCGGTAGAAAGCGCTGGCGTAGGAGAGAATGTATCCTCGTATCTTACGTATAATTTTATCCCTACATGTTATCTTACCCGTTATCTTTATAATTGGAGGTATTTTAACGTTGTATCACTGTATTTTTCACCACACTGATTGCGAACGAGATGTCAGGAACCTTGAGCTGACTACTACCTTTATTAGAGTCATTTTTTTTTCTATAACCAGCGGCACTCGAGCTTTCCGGCTCTTTCGGCCCAATGACATGTCATTGCGAGGCTGGGGGGTCAGTGGACTTTCCTTCCAACCCGGTCAGGAGCTTCGCTCCTTCCCATCCACACGGGATTTATGTGCAGGAGCCGTTCAGATTATTCAGTCAAATTTCCGGTCGTAAACATTTCTTCAAACGCCGACGGCCGGGTTTGAACCATGAACACCTGGTCGCCAGTACAACGTCGTAGCCATTACACCAGCGCGGCTCCCCTATTAGAGTCATTAATGTAGAAGTCTGAGGGCGAACGACATGTCAGGAACCGTGAGCTGACTACTACCTTTATTAGAGTCATTAATGTAGATGTTTGAGGGCGAACGAGATGTCAGTAACCGTGAGCTGACTACTATTTTTATTAGAGTCATTAATGTAGAAGTCTGAGGGCGAACGAGACGTCAGGAACCGTGAGCTGACTACTACCGTTATTGGAGTCATTAATGTAGAAGTCTGAGGGCGAACGACATGTCAGGAACCGTGAGCTGACTAATACCTTTATTAGAGTCATTAATGTAGAAGTTTGAGCGCGAACGAGATGTCAGGAACGGTGTGCTGATCACTACCTTTATTGGAGTCATTAATGTAGAAGTCTGAGGGCGAAGGAGATGTCAGGAACCGTGAGCTGACTAATACCTTTATTAGAGTCATTAATGTAGATGTTTGAGGGCGAACGAGATGTCTGTAACCGTGAGCTGACTACTATTTTTATTAGAGTCATTAATGTAGAAGTCTGAGGGCGAACGAGACGTCAGGAACCGTGAGCTGACTACTACCGTTATTGGAGTCATTAATGTAGAAGTCTGAGGGCGAACGACATGTCAGGAACCGTGAGCTGACTAATACCTTTATTAGAGTCATTAATGTAGAAGTTTGAGCGCGAACGAGATGTCAGGAACGGTGTGCTGATCACTACCTTTATTGGAGTCATTAATGTAGAAGTCTGAGGGCGAAGGAGATGTCAGGAACCGTGAGATGACTAATACCTTTATTAGAGTCATTAATGTAGATGTTTGAGGGCGAACGAGATGTCTGTAACCGTGAGCTGACTACTATTTTTATTAGAGTCATTAATGTAGAAGTCTGAGGGCGAAGGAGATGTCAGGAACCGTGAGATGACTAATACCGTTATTGGAGTCATTAATGTAGATGTTTGAGGGCGAACGAGATGTCTGTAACCGTGAGCTGACTACTATTTTTATTAGAGTCATTAATGTAGAAGTCTGAGGGCGAAGGAGATGTCAGGAACCGTGAGCTGACTAATACCTTTATTAGAGTCATTAATGATGAAGTCTGAGGACGAACGAGGATGAAGATGAAGAATTTGATGTCTTACCTTCGTGATAAACATCTGATCAGGTGAGATTAAGGGCTATCTTCACATAGAAGACTGGATGTAATTGATTTTAAAATATGTTTTAAATATTAGTGGGTAAAAGCATACTACTTTAAACAATATAAAATTTAACTGGTAAAAAAATCATTTTTTTAACTCTCTATGGTGGAAGTAGGGTGAAGTCTGCTATGGGACTGTCTTTATCTTGTTTACCACTCCTCAGACGTATTTACGTTCCGCCAAGTGAATGGTGGTATTAACGTAACAATACCCGGTCATTTTCACCGGTCAGCGGTAATACGTTTATCAATCGACTCAGTCGCCGGCCACCTTTGATAGGAGACGATCCTCGTTTAACACAATAAGGTCTCGTACGAGGATGAATAGGTAGCCAAGATTGTCTGTCTGGATTGCCGACGACCGTGTCTATTTGTCTGGCAGATTACACAGGTGGTAGATGCGTTTATCGTTTCACGGGACCATCCCTGTGTGTGACTATCACGATAATCTGTCTTGATAGACAATATTGGCGATAGGTAGCATCTGGACATCAAATGAGTTCACAGATGGTGTTCATGTGATATGCACAAGATGCCACCGAAAATATTATCGCATGATTAGACAGAGGTCACGCGTGGAAAATTAAACTTAATATTTTAAAACACGCGAGGAGATATTTTAAATGAAACATCCCAACCCACGTAGTGCTATAGAGATTTGATTGGGTTGAAGTGAGAGCCGGAATATTCAATGAATTCTGTTGGAAAATTCGGCGAAAACAATTTGTGATTTGAACTGAGAATAAGAGATATAATCTAGCGAACTCAGAGACACAGAACCGACAGCTTCGCAGCTTCATACGAGCAACTCCCTAAAAGCCAGGATCGGACCTAGAATTTCATTATTAACAGTGACAGATCGAGTATTGGGCAACTTTAGCTTTTACAATTAAACCCGCATTTTAATACAAAAGTGTAAACTTAAAAATACCAGGACTTCAATTACCAAGACTGAAACCTAGGAACTTGATCACAAGTCATAGAGAAATTAGACAAAAGTTTTCCCAGGCCAGTGATTTCACAGAACACCCGCCGTCAGAGGAATTAACTCTAATATCCAGACTTAAGAGATTTCAAAAGCTTCTAATACAGAGCTGCGTCCATTCTAAACTGTGCAAGGAGATTGTGTATAAGCCAAAAATTTGGGTAAGTTGTGAACATTTATTTTACAAATGTGAAATTTGATACGTTTCTTGCTTAGTGTTTATAAATCAGGCTGGCAACCTCAACATATTCTTCTCCCTCTTCCTCGTTCGCCCTGAAAAGGACGGTGGTTGCGTTGCGTCTGTTTGCGCCTAAGCTGTGATATCTGCACCTTTCGGTCGACACATCCGACTTCTGCACGGCATTTTTAGGGACCGGGTTTGCCTTCCCATTTCGATCCGTACTCGCTCAGCCAGACTGCACTGCTGCAGACTGTTTCCAGGACCACCACGTGGAGGTGGAGTACGGTCTTGATCAGCTCTGGTTCGCTGATCCTGATGCAAGCAGTCAAGCTATGGGTCGCTGACTGCATTCACTATTGCTGCATCTTGGGGTCCCAACCTCAACATATGAAAAGAGTATATTCATAAACCACTACAGCAAGTGCTGGTGATTGTTTCTGGTTAGTCGTGTGGGAAAACCCGACAGCAGAGGTGACCCCAGACTCCTTCTGGAACAGTGATGAGTGATGACTGCATCATATGTGCCTCATGTGTAGCTTATAATTCTATGAGATTTATGTAACTTGTTAATGTTAATTAAGGCACAAATAATTATTCACGCTGTCCAGACACATTTCCAATTTAATACGCAGAAGAATATTGGTGAATTTTAATCATTTTCATTGAGCTACGTTATGTGCTCAAGAATTTAATTCTTCTGAGAAATTAACATTGGTGGGCGAACAACGGAAGAGTAAGCCTGTCAGAGTGCTTCAAACAAATGTACTTAGCAGAGGTATATGTTTCCTATTTTGTTCAATAGTTCGTGGAACGAAGCTAGTTGTGAGTGAAACGCAGGGAAGCAACACCAACCGCATAAATCGGACAAGTTGTGTGAAGAAGGGTCCTCATCACCCTAGACATATATTTACCTCTAAACCGAGCTATTACTTATAAGAGGAATTTCGTTGGATTACACCAACTGGGGGCTAGAACGGGCAAAATCGTTGCTTAAATTCTTCACAAAAGGCGACGGACCAGATATAATGCGTTAACAATTATTCAGCCCAATGGAACATAGTTCTTGACTTCTTCTGCTGTTGACTTCTTTCCATCTCACGATGTCAAACTGTCTAGTATTTGCTCTCTTTGTCTTCCCTTATCTATTTTTCCTTCAATCTTAGCTGTTGTACGATATATTCCAGCTTTCCTCTTCTCATAACAGCCCCCCCCCCCCCCCCAAAAAATGTGGATTGATTCTTTCTAACTTGTGAAATATGTTTTCTTTGAGCTTTGGCCTCTTTCAGGACATCCTCATTACTCTTTTAGGCTGTCCATGGTATTTTTAACATTCTTCTGTAAAACCACATTTCTGTGGCCTCTATGCCTACTAACAACACAAATTCCACTCATTTGCTTCAAATTAAGACCGGTTAATAAAATATTTTAATTGTGTGTGTTTTTGTTATTTTTTACAGCAGCATGTTTATCTTATTACATAAATAAAACAATAAACAGATCAGGAAGATAGTATGTGCGTGTTTGTTTGTGCTTGTGCGCGCGCGAACATACAGGTAATATGAGTTTTTCTTATTAATCTACTGTCGTAGCACCGCAGGGTACGCGGCAATGAAAAAGCTAACAGACTAGCTTCAAGAACACCCATAGTGGGTGCACTGGATATGGGTAAGGGAGAGATATTGAAGGCAATTAATGATCACCTAACTAGAGAATGACACTGCAATCGATGAATCATCAAGGCTAAGATTGCTGGTATTTGGTATCAAACGGAAGACTAGCAGGGATGGACGTATGAGAGGATGGATCTGACATGTATACAACCAGTGCGCAACAGGAACAATCAGCATTCATACCCTTTGACATTTTCTGAGGGAGACTGAGCATCTATGGGTTTACCTTACTTACTTACTTAAGTCGTTCCCCTTCTACCGTGAGGTGTAAAGGTTTAGAAGAGAGAGCGCCAGACTATCCTATCAGCTATATATATATATATATGTTTATCAATGATATTAATTCTGATCAACAATAGCAATAATAACAATAACTTATTAAAATCATATTTTTATTCATAATTTTAGATCTAAAGAAGAGTTGGCCACTCGAGAAGCAGCAGCTGGGAGACTTTTTCAGGCTATAAACCGAGGATTCCTCAGCAAGAGAGAGGTTGGTAAGAAAACGAAGATGGCTGTATACCGCTCCACCTATGTCCCAGTCTTGACATATGGATGCGAGTCATGGGCAATGACTACAACCCACAAAAGCCAGATCCAAACCTCAGAAATGAGGTATCTGAGGAAGGTGGTTGGAGTAACAAGAAGAGACATGGTACGCAACCAGACGATACGTAAAGGCCTTAAATCCCACCCCCTGCAGACCCAAGTAGAACAGTCCCAACTAAGATGGTTTGGCCATGTCTGCAGAATGGGAGAAGATCGGCTACCACGACAAGCATGGGAAACAAAGAGCCAGGGATCCAAACCCCCAGGACGACCCAGAGTCCGCTGGGAGGACAACATTAGACAATCTTTGAAGGACCGAGGACTAGAATGGAACCAGGCCAGGAGGAAGACAGCCGATAGGATGGTCTGGCGCTCTCTCTTCCAAACCTCTACACCTCACGGTAGAAGGGGGAATGACTAAGTAAGTAAGTAAGTAATTTTAAATCTTTTAAGTTGTTATTATAATTATTTTTGTATTCTCTTGACGTTCTATGTTTTATTTATTTGACTTGCTGCTTAGTAACGCCTCTCATTTCCAACAAACAGATGCCAATTTCAGTATCTATTATTACATATGAGCAGGTAACCCGTCAAAAACTGACGGATTTGGAAAATAGTATGCTGTTTTCTTTTGAAAGTCCTGATGACGGCGTGATAGCTTTTTAGTCATTTTATTGCTTTAAATTCCATTTCACCTTCATTGGATTTTTGTAGTCAAACTTATCTGGATGCATTTGATATAAAGCCACGGAGCAACCTTTCAAAACTGACAATTTGTGTTATATTTGCAAATGTATGTACGAGGTGTGTTCAAATGAAACCCGTCCCAGTGGCTTTATAACAAATATATGTAAGGTACATCAGCAGTAGTAGTAGAATTAAATACTGCAATTGTAATGAAGCAAGTACCCACTGGGGTTCTTTAGAAATAGTCACCAAAGGCATTCAGACACGCATCCCACTGTTTGGGTAGACGGCGGATGCCGTCCGAGAAAAATGACTGGTTGCTTATTGAACCATTTGGTCACCGAGGCCCTGACGTCTGCATCGGAGTCGAATCGTTGTCCCTTTAGAGATTTTTGTTAAGGGTCCGAACAAATGAAAGTCACATAGCGACAGATCGGGGCTGTAGGCTGTTTGTGTCAGAACTTCCCACCTTTTCCTTGCTAACGCTTCCTGCACAATGTTCGCAACATGTGGACGAGCATTGTCGTGCAACAGAATCACACCACGCGAAAGCATGCCGGGTCGTTTATTCTTGATGGCTGTATGCAGGTTGTCTAGTGTGTCTTTGTAGCGGATGGCATTGATGTTCACGCCAGGCTCTTTAAAGTCTACCAATAGAAGCCCTTCATGGTCAAAAAATGCGGTCAGCATAACCTTACCGGCGGAAATCTGTGACTTGAATTTTTTGGGTTTTGGTGATCCGGGATGTTTCCATTGCATGCTCGCTGATTTGCTGCACGGCTCAAAATGGTGGCACCACGACTCATCGCCTGCCACTATTTGAAACAGAAATGCATCATCCTCCTCTTCGTAACGCAGCAGGTGGTTCAAACTCCACCCCATGCGTTCTTCCTTATGGTGATCGGTCAGCATCCGTGGGACCCATTGTGAACACACTGATAAACTCCAAGTTGATAACTCTCTCTTTTTTCATCATCATCAGTGGATAAATATAAGCCCACTAGAACATCACCAGAGTTAAATGCTGTGTTGTTGTGTTGCTCGTGGTTTGAGTATGGAATGTCAACTCGACCTACGCAGTGGTGTGTAGACATAGATTGTGAGTATAATACGCAAATGATAAGAAGAGTTCGTGGTGTTGACAAATGGTCTTTTTCTCACACTCATGTATGGTTGGAAGTCATCGACACCAACGACTGTGTACCTTTGCTACAGTTTAATTGGACGTACACACTCGACAGCACGAATAGTGACAAATCACAGGTTGGCATAATACATCATGGTACAGTGGATAAATGGTCTTGCAATGATACATGGGCACTCATGTAGAATAATAGCATAATGGACTGTCAGTGGACAAGCACTCAGTATTGCCCATATATATATATATCATCTGAGTTTACTGACAAAGCACGTCAGATTATAAACAACAGTCAAGATGGCTTCTAGACCTAACTTCGTCTAGTGGAGATTCCTTACAATAATGTTCAGCACATATTTTCCATATAATCATATTGAACCGCTAGTAATGGGTTCTCATGTGTAGCAGTGATCTCTGGACTCATCAAGCGATAATACGGGGCATCCCTTTCTCTTCTTGAAAGTCACAAAATATTTGGATACAAGATGGCTTCTCTCGTGAGCTGTCACTCACGTTTGGATACAGATAATGAATCTGCATTAAAGTTAGTCATTCATTAAATGTTCTCATTGCTCTGTAGATTCTATTATGATACAATTGACTTCATCATACAAGATATAGTGCTGCTAGGAATGAATGTCGTTTTCATCTAGATAAATATTTCCTCAGACGTACAAATCGTGTCTATCGAGAAACGGGGGCTTAGCCAGAGTTCATAAGAAGTATCTTGTGTTACCTTGGTATCAGAAATATGATTCTGCCATTCCGTGGCAATAAGAATAAACACTGGGGTAAAGCATACACGATAGGTCTAGACGACTATCACTTTCCTCACAAATACTGAGATCACTTTTTCCGGCGACAAGCCGCTACACAAAAATCACACCCCCCATCAGGGCGAAGCCAAATCACACCTCTCTAGCGACACATCCACCGAACAGCCCTTTGACCTTTCTATCGACCAAAGACCATATAGTTCGACTTAGATATGTAAAGATATACAGATATAAGACAGACTCGTCCTACCCAGACAAACAACACACATAAATTCAGGCCATAGATACACCGAAGCAAGAACAACCTATTTCTACCCAAACAAAGAATAAATCGCAGTAAAACTGGATTCATCCGCGGAGTTCGATCAAAAATGACGACACTCCTTTCAAGGGAAGTAACTCAATAATGACTTTTCCTTAAGCACTAAAAAGTATCTATTTTGTTTACAAAATATTTGCGAACATAACAAGCATACAAATGTATTATATTGTAAGATATCAAAGACTGCACGTAACAGTCTTACCACACCTCCCGGGGAAAAAAATGGAACTTTTTTTTTTTTTGAAATACATCTAGGAGCAACGTACAATAGGCTCACAACGCATGAATAATGCGCAGATGAAAATATCAGGAATAAATATAACGCCTAATATGAGGCTAAGTCGACTTATGGAGCGACTGGTGAGAATGTATCTCATAAACTGAGAGAAATTATTTCTCTACAAGTAAATTTTTCCAGGAAGGTGTCATCAAAGTATAATACAATTCTGGCAATTACATAATGCCTAAAAAATTTCATACCATAATTTCGTATTAGATATCTTAAATTTATGATTTATGAAGAAAAATCATCAAAGCACAGCGGTGAATAAACATCAATGAACCGCTATGTAGTGATACAATCATTATATTATTAAATTACAAATGTGTATCTATCTTGATATAGAAAGGAACTATTATAAACTAGACATATCAAAAAGCCTAAGACCTAATAGTTATGTGGAATCATGTGGGCATCTTGACAGAATGTCTGCCATCACATTATCTGATCCACGAATAGCTCGCACAGAGAAATGAAAAGGTTGAAGAGCAATTGCATATCGAGTAGACCTCGAGCTCTTCAAATTCTTACTCTGTATAGCAGTAAGGGCTTTTTGGTCGGTTTCTACTATGAAATGTGCGCCTAGAAGGAATCTCTGTAGTTTGAGGATCGACCAAACCATAGCTAATAGCTCACGGTCTAAAACCGAATAATTCCTTTCTGCCGCATTAAGTTTTCTGGAAATATACATTACAGGATGCAGAGTTCCAGAGTACTCTTGCATTAGTGCCGCTCCAATCCCAGTGGATGAAGCATCACTACGAAGAACAAATGTCTTATCTTTAGTAGGTAACACTAAAATAGGTGGTGTTGAAAACAATGTTTTAATCTTATCCAAAGAGCATTGGCATTCCTGAGACCAGTGGACCATATTAGGCGAACCTTTCTTTAAAAGTGTAGAAAGAGGTGCCATGATAGAGGATAGATTCTGAATGAATCTGCCATAAAATTGAATAAGACCTAACAGACTTCTCACCTGTTTTTTAGTCTTAGGGATAGAGATGTTAAGTATCTTACTAGTATTATGGTCCTCTGTCTTTAGGAAACCATGACCAACTCGGTGGCCTAGGAAAGAAATTTCGCTAAAACCAATATAGGCTTTAGAGGGTTTCGCTGTCAGGTTGTGCTCGCGCAAAGTAGACAGCAATTCATCTAACCCTGAATAGTGATCTTCCCAAGTATCGCTGAAAAGACAGATGTCGTCTAGATATGCAATGACATCTGACCGATAAGATAGGATTCGGCGCATCATGCGTACGAATGTAGCTGGTGCGTTCATAAGACCGAAAGGCATAAAATTCCATTGGAACAAACCTCTAGGTGTTGAAAAAAGCCGTGAGAGGTTTGGCGCGTTCAGATAAAGGAACTTGCCAATATCCTTTAGACAAATCAAGTTTAGTGAAAAAATGGGATTTGGAGAGTCGAGTAAGTAGCTCTTCCAGTAAAGGCATAGGTTCGGCATCGAACTTCGTTACTTGATTCAATTTGCGATAGTCAACGCAAAGACGTATGTTATTGTCTTTTTTTCCGAACAATAACCATCGGCGAAGAATATGCAGAGGTGGATGGTTCGATTATTTTCAAATCTATCATCTCATCCAACTCTTTCTCGACCTGTGCTTGAAAATGTATAGGTATAGGATAAGGTCTAACCCTAATAGGCGTATGGTCAGTTAGAACAATGTCATGTTCAATGACATGAGTTTGTCCAGGGATGTCAGTGAGTACATCCTGAAATGTTTGCAACATAGTTGAAACTTGTCGCTGTTCTCCTAGAGACAAATCAGGAGAGACAGTAACGTTCTTCCATGATTCACTAGAATGAAGTGGGATCATTGGAAGAGGAAGATTTACATCTGAAAAACTTGTTTCCTCATCCTGTATCACGGACAGTGATGAGTAATGACCATGTTGTACTAGAGAATTGTCCGTTGCTTGGAAAATGGGTTGCAAATAATCCGGACGTTCATGGAATTCAGTAAGCATATTGATGTGGAAGGTTTTATGCTTCCCATCAATATCGACAATATAGTCGACATCGGAAATTTTCGATATTATATCGTACGGACCTTTCCAAGAAATAAGTAGTCTGTTTTCCCTACAAGGTAGTAATACAAATGCTTTGTCACCAGGACAAAGTTGTCGTAAGCATCTCTTCTTATTGGCAAATTGCCTTGCCTTCTGTTTCGCAAATTCAGAAGAAGAAGTTGCTAATTTGCATGCTTCGATAATCTTTTGTCTCAACGCGATGACATATTCGTAGGATGACTTTGTGTCATCGTCAATATTGTCAGCTGTTATGAGATCATGAAGCAACGACATAGGGCCACGCGGACGCGCGCCAAAGACGAGTTCAAAGGGAGAAAATCCTGTATGTTCATTGGGGACCTCTCTGTAAGCGAAGAGGGCCGCAGGTAAAACTCTGTCCCAGTCTTGAGGATGATCCTCAGTTATCTTCCCTAGTAAGTTTTTAAGTGTTCTATTAAGGCGTTCGACCATCCCATTAGACATTGGATGATAGATACTACTTAAAGATCTATCTATCTGCAGAGTAGACATTACTTGAGACATGGTATCTGATATTAGTTGGGTGCCATGGTCTGACAATATCTCTCCGGGGAACCCCAGACGAGAAAATATAAGCCAAAGAGCATCTGCAATATCAGCAGTAGTAATACTCTTCAGAGGAATAGCCTCTGGCCAACGTGTGCACATATCAACACACGTCAAGATAAACTGATGTCCTCTGGCAGACTTGATCTTAAATGGACCAATAATGTCTATGGCCATTTTTTGAAACGGCCGAATAGGAATGTCCGCCGCCTGAATGGGTGCAGCATGCCGTGGACCTTTGGATTTAACTTCCTGACATACTTTACAAGATCGACAATAAATCCGTATGTCCTTGTTTACCAATGGCCAAAAGAAAGCCGCAAGGACTCTTGACTTAGTACGGGAAAAACCCATGTGTCCAGCACACTGAGAGTCGTGAGCGTGCTGCAAAATTTTAACTCTCAAATTCTTGGGAACCAGGATTTGAGAATGACTTGACGTAATGGAGTCTTGAACCATACGTACAAGTACGCCATTCTTCTTTGTAATCCACGATTTACGACTTGTGTCTTTATTCGGATCACCTTTAGTTGCAAGAATGAAGAATTTCTTCAGAGTGGGATCATCTTCTTGCTGTTTTATAAACGAGTCACGAGAAATTACCAAGGGATCATCTTGGTTATGCACTTCATTATCTTCAGTAGATGAAGTTTGAGGCATATTAAGAGCCTGAGCTCTAGTGACTACAGCGTTAGCAATCTGCATGTTTTGCCTTTCCCACGCGGAAATTTGTTGCGGAGTGCATTCTTTGACTCCATGAATGCGACCGATGATGAGGTCAGCGATCGGATTCGGAAGAAGACATGCGTGTACATCTCCTGTAAAGAAAGGAGTAGCAATCCTAATGATAGCAGTAGAGTATTTCTCTAATGTGCCGCCAAATGTTACACATTTGACTACTTGTCCAGTGGCACGGGAAGGATCTACGAGTGACTGCCTAACACCAATTGTGGTGCATCCAGAATCAAATAGCACGGAGACTGGATTGTTATTTACTAAACCCTTATGTAAGACAAGAGAACCTCTTCCATCATGCGCGACTGATGCAGGAAGAGCAGGAAGAGGATGGCCGCAGCTTAAAGTAGACACTGTGGTTGGCTCAAATAATGTTTTGCATTGGGGGCACTGAGATGCTCTCCCAAAATCAAAAGCGGCACATGCCATATTATTAGCGTCATTATTGTCTTTACTCTGTTTATAGGCTTCATGGGACTCTTGTTGTGCAGAGTTTGCCTGAAAATGTGGTTTATGTCTTCTGTTTTGAGATCTACCTCGGTTATTATTACCTCTGTAGTTATTGTTACCTCTATTGTAACCCCTATTTGGGTTTGAGTCATAGTTCTCTTTGTTACCATTATCATATTCATTATAATGAGTATCTCTGTAATTGCGATCTTGTTGACTCCAAGACGGATACCTCGGATAGTTTCTATAATTACTTCCTCTATGGAAATTACTATAATTGTGACCACCCCTGTGTCGAGAGCTATCAGCTCGTCTCCAGTTCTTTGAAGAAGAACCCTGAAATGATTGGTTACCTTGGTTTTGATAACTATTATGGTTACCTTTTTTATCAAATCTGTTTTGAGGTCCCTGAAATCTGTGTGAATAATTGGGATTGTATGGTGTTGCTGAAGCAACTGGCATACTCTCCTTAATCTTAGTGTTGCCAAAAGTCACGTCGGGGTGTGCAGTGACATATTGGGAACAATATTCTTCCATTTCCTTTAGAGATTTGGGTTTACGCTCATGTATAAATTCAAGGAATGGTTTGTTAACACATGACATAATCTTATCTCTGAGCAACAAATCCATAAGTCCTTCATACGTTTTTTCTGTTTTGGAAAGCTCAATCCAACGATCAACTGTGAGACGTGCCTTTGCAATGAATTCTGAGAATTCTACACCTGTCTCAGGCACCATCGTCTTAAACAAAAGGCGATAGCCTTCCTCACTTAGCTGGTATTTTTTTTATCAAAGCCGCCCTAATGACATCATAATTATCCTTATCTGCTTCTCCTACAAGGCATAACCTAGTCAGAGATTCACCTTTCAAGTTTTCTGCTAATTGATTAGCGTATTGTGATTTATCCACATTATGTGTACGACAAGAACGTTCAAATCTATCCAGCCAGAATGTAATATCATCACTGGACTGATTGAACGGTGGAACCTTAACCTTGTAAGTAGAAGGTTTACCATTACTACTAGATGCCTGATTAACATTACTCATACTTGTCAATCTCAATTTCTCTAACTCAAATTCATGTTCTCTTATTGCTTTTTTTTCTTCAGCTTCTCTGTCTAATCTTTTTTGTTCAGCAGCAGCTTCTCTTTCTAATTTTTTTTTGTTCAGCTTCCCTGTCTAATCTTTTTTGTTCAGCAGCAGCTTCTCTTTCTAATTTTTTTTGTTCAGCTTCAAATCCCTTTTCCTCCACCTGCATCTGCAATTTCTTTAGTTCAGCAGCAGCATCAGCTTCTTTTTCTAATCTTTTCTCTTCAGCCAGAGCTTTTCTCTCTTCTGCAGCAGCAGCTTTTTTCTCTTCAGCAGCTAATGCTTTGTCATATTGAGCAACTGCCCATTCTTCTAATTGTTGACCAGTCTTATCAAGGGCTTTCCCTTGTATAATGAAGTATTCTAATGTAGACATGATGTCTAACAATAATACTAATCACCTGAAATAATAATAATACCACAAGTTCTTAATGACTTGATTAATCAGCACACTATCCCAATATCTGTGGGTCACAAGCCTTAATAAGGTCTTGTATAACAGTAATAATAATCAAGTACTGGTTTATACCATAATCCAAGTGCAGTGCACAAGCAATAGTGTCTTATGAAATATACCTATATAAAACATATGTCAACCAACAGAATACATAAAGTACAAATAAGACTGACAATACGAAAACGTTTGCAGAAATCAAATAAATCAAATAGGGAAATCAATGAAAGTAATCACTGAATCTGCAAGGAATAACAACACAAATGACGTCACAGTATATGAATATAAATTGTGAATAGAACTGAAAGATAGAAAAGGGGTAGACCAACAAATTACAAACAATTCAAAACAAAACTAAAGAACAAAGAAATATTACAAAAATAACAATAATTACAGTCTTCACAGCTAACACAAATAGCAACTAGTTGTTGCAAGCAAATTTCCAATTAAGGAAATTGCACCTAAAGAAAACGCCCACAACGGACCCTCTATGACGTGGGATATTCTGTTGTGAGGACACCGCCCAACCTAAACACAACCCGCTGACATATAAACTAACATACTATACAAACAAATAACATGTAAACATAAATATATAAATTATGTGTATGATAGTATGTGTTGCAAAATAGGCTCAGTTTTACAGTAATGGCAAAGTTATTCTTATAAAAATAAATAAACTGCCACTTTATTGAATTACAAATTCTGGCCTTAAATATTAAAGTTCAACACAATAGCAGAACATAAGAAGATCCATCGATGAAAGTAGGGCTTCTTAGTTCAATAATACTGTCTTCCTGTTAATATTGACAAGAATTGATCCAACTGTTCTGTGAAACTCTGTAATGTCTAATGTAAAAAATGTCAACAACGCTGACCTACATACTGCATTCACTTGACAGGTCACGTGACGAAGTGTTGACAAAGAGCAAACTAATACTGCAAGTGTGTCGTATCAGCCACAGGAAACGGTCTGGTATCGGTAGTCTGTTGACTTCTCAATTTCTGCGAGGTCAAACCCAGAAAGCTGGTCCACCAGTTGATAAACTCCATGGTGTTCTGATTACAACCTCTTGTAATGGGTATAGTGGCCACCGCTGTAAAGATATTTCGGGTCACTGTAAAAGATCGGTGTTGTTTGCTCCACTGTAGTGTACACAAACCAGTGCTACAATCCCAGCAATCAGTGGTGTTAATGATGGGTGTGTGCTGGAAGACAAAGGTCAGCAACGACTGTGTACCTTTGCTACAGTTTAATTGGACGTACACACTCGACAGCACGAATAGTGACAAATCACAGGTTGGCATAATACATCATGGTACAGTGGATAAATGGTCTTGCAATGATACATGGGCACTCATGTAGAATAATAGCATAATGGACTGTCAGTGGACAAGCACTCAGTATTGCCCATATATATATATCATCTGAGTTTACTGACAAAGCACGTCAGATTATAAACAACAGTCAAGATGGCTTCTAGACCTAACCTCGTCTAGTGGAGATTCCTTACAATAATGTTCAGCACATATTTTCCATATAATCATATTGAACCGCTAGTAATGGGTTCTCATGTGTAGCAGTGATCTCTGGACTCATCAAGCGATAATACGGGGCATCCCTTTCTCTTCTTGAAAGTCACAAAATATTTGGATACAAGATGGCTTCTCTCGTGAGCTGTCACTCACGTTTGGATACAGATAATGAATCTGCATTAAAGTTAGTCATTCATTAAATGTTCTCATTGCTCTGTAGATTCTATTATGATACAATTGACTTCATCATACAAGATATAGTGTTGCTAGGAATGAATGTCGTTTTCATCTAGATAAATATTTCCTCAGACGTACAAATCGTGTCTATCGAGAAACGGTGGCTTAGCCAGAGTTCATAAGAAGTATCTTTTGTTACCTTGGTATCAGAAATATGATTCTGCCATTCCTTGGCAATAAGAATAAACACTGGGGTAAAGCATACACGATAGGTCTAGACGACTATCACTTTCCTCACAAATACTGAGATCACTTTTTCCGGCGACAAGCCGCTACACAAAAATCACAGCCCCCATCAGGGCGAAGCCAAATCACACCTCTCTAGCGACACATCCGCCGAACAGCCCTTTGACCTTTCTATCGACCAAAGACCATATAGTTCGACTTAGATATGTAAAGATATACAGATATAAGACAGACTCGTCCTACCTAGACAAACAACACACATAAATTCAGGCCATAGATACACCGAAGCAAGAACAACCTATTTCTACCCAAACAAAGAATAAATCGCAGTAAAACTGGATTCATCCGCGGAGTTCGATCAAAAATGACGACACTCCTTTCAAGGGAAGTAACTCAATAATGACTTTTCCTTAAGCACTAAAAAGTATCTATTTTGTTTACAAAATATTTGCGAACATAACAAGCATACAAATGTATTATATTGTAAGATATCAAAGACTGCACGTAACACACACCTTTCGATCCTTCAGTTTCTTCCTAACCACCATTTGAACTGTTCCAAGAGACACAGCGAATTCCTCTGCTAGCGAACGTAAGCTCAGACGACGGTCCACCCAAATTGCTGCATCAATCTCGGCGATGGCTTCTTCTGTCGCAACAATATGCACCTGACCTGGCGTGGAAGATCTTTCGTTAACTGACGTCCTTTTCGAAACATTCGTGCCCAGTATTTCACTGTAGTCTTAGACACACTTTTGTCACCATACACTGCTTTTATTCGGCGATGAATGTCGACTGGTCGACATCCTTCGGCTGTTAGGAACTGAATCACCGCTCGCTGATCGACCTTGGACGGATTCCATATCACACCGGCCATTATTTTAACGGTCTACAGCACAACCAATGAATACTAGGAGAATGAACACTTACAAACTTGTACATTCGTATGTGCTTATTACGTCAGATGTGACGTCATCATGCTCCTCCTACGAATGTCCACTTGGCCCAGCACGGTCGGGTTTCATTTGAACACGCCTCGTATATCTTTGAAGATGTTGCCCTGTTAGTCTGTGTCCTCACAGCATACTTTTGATGTTTTGTTTTGGTTTTTTAAAGGGGAGGAGGGGGGGGGGTGGGAGTGGGGTTCCTTTGTATGAGCGCTACGCAAAGTTGACCATGAGCAAAGACAGCTTCTAGTAGGATACATCTATATAATCAAAAGACTGTGCCTGTTCTTTGGTGATTGTCATGACAAAAGCCAAAATCAGAGAAAACTGATCACGTCTCAGATTAAAGGAAGGCTGATGTAGCTTGACTTTAACGTGATGCGTGGAATGAAAATACGTCAGCCTATATTACTGTCTGTGATGATTTTGGCATCAATAAAGCTGTGTTCAAAAGACTTTACAACTAACCATGTTCTGTCCAAGAGACCTTTGTATATATATGATGACGCCATTGCAAAAAGCTGAATTGTCACATTTTTAGAAAAACTGAGAAGGCCATAAGCACATTAAACATATGTCAAAGAATGAGTAGATTTAAAAATTAAGTTGGGAAACCTATTCATCTGCATGAAAACGGAACAAAAAGATATGTCATCCTGTGGAAAAACCAGATTGAGTCCAAATGCTCTTATAAAACTAATTCCAATCCACCTAATATGACCGGAATCGCAAGTCACGTGATCCGTTTTGATCAATCCAAAATGAGATATTTGTCACTGTCTATAATCAAATTACTGCCATCAATGGTACATATACCTTGTAGCGGTATGGCAGCTTGTGTATCCTGACAAACCCCCCCCCCCTCCCCAAAAGAGCAATGCCAGCGGGAGTTTTACTCCTGGTAAGTTCAACAAAGCTGGACAGGTCTGTGCAGGTAGGGGTCAGACAAAAGCTAATACCCTGGTCCTCCAGGTTGAGGGTTTTAGCGCAGGGCCGACACCCCTGCCTATGTAAAAAATCTGAACAGTTACAGCAACAAATTGAATAACTTTGATGCGGGACGGACATACGTAGTCTTTACGCTCGTATGACTCAGTGGTGAAAGCCGAAAGGAAGCTATTGGATGAAAACGGATGTCTCAACCTCAAAAGACGAAACTAGAATTGGATTCTGGAACGTCAGAACTATGAATGATGCAGGAAAGCTGAGGCAGATTATATCAGAGATGAAGAATTACAGATTACATATCCTGGGAATAAGTGAGAGCAGATGGACCGGGACGGGGAGAATAAAAATATCAACAGGAGAAACAGTATTTTACGCTGGTTGAGAGTATGGTCAGCACAATGAAGGCGTAGCCATTATACTGAAGAAAGGAATAGAAAGGTCGTTACTGGAATGAAAACCCATCAAAAATAGACTGATAAGAACAAGACTGAGAGGGAGATTCACCAACACCACAATAATACAATGCTAAGCACCAACAAATGACAGTGATGTAGAGGTCATGGACAACTTCTATCAACAGCTACACAAGAAAAAAATCGAAACTGCACCTAGGTACGATCTTATTATAGTAATGGGAGACCTCAATGCGAAGTTTGGTACACCCAATACTTATAATGAAAGAGTAATGGGGAAATGCGGCTGTGGAACAGTAAACGAGAATGGGGACAAACTAATAAGCTTCTGCAGCATTAACAACCTGGTCATTAGAGGAACACTTTTTCCACACAAAGAAGTGCACAAGATAACATGAGAATCACCAAACGGACAGAACAGAAACCAGATAGACCACATTATGATCAATAGTAGATGGAGGCATGAATTACAAGACGTGAAAGTAAGAAGAGGTGCAGATGTGGGAAGTGATTTTCACCTTGTAGTAGCAATGCTGAAGGTGAAACTCAGAGCTGCTGGACCATTTGCAATCAAACAGAAAAGATATAACATCATGAAACTCAACTACCCCCTCACACATACAAGATTGGATAACACTAGAAACGTTAAACACCATAGCGACGAGAAAAGAAATGAAAAGAAAGGAAATAGAAGCAAAGTCTCCCAGGTTAAAGGAAATATATAGCGAACAGTACAGTCAGCAGGACAAAGAAGTAAAATGTCAAATCCGTGCCAACAAAAGGAAATTTATGGATGACCTTGGAAGGCAGACAGAAGAGGCAGCACTAAGAAATGAACAAAGCACGGTTTATAAAATGACTAAAACTATCAGCGGAAAACGAGGTGCAAACAATATAACATTAGTGAGAGACAAGCAAGGAAATCTCATCACCACAGCACAGGGGCAGGAAACAAGATGGGCAGAGCACTTCAGAGAAGCACTGAATAAGGAACCACCAGAGACGCAGCTGAGTGTTCCTGGGGCTGAAAGTGACCTAGACGTAAATATAGACATTCCACGAATAGATGAAATCATCACAGCTATCAAAGGGTTAAAGAATGGAAAAGCGCCTGGTCATGACAATTTAAATGCTGAGTTATTCAAACCCTGAACTATTAGAACCACTATTTGCATAAGTCTGGAAAACAGAGACAACATCAACGGAGTAAAGGAATAATTGTCAAATTGCCCAAGAAGGGCGATCTTGCAGACTGCAACAACTGGAGAGGAATTACTCTGCTCTCAGTTATCAGTATAATACTAGGCAGGATAATTATCCAGATAATTTCAAAAGCAGTGGACCATAAACTGAGAAAAGAACATCGGGATTCAGAAAGAACAGAAGATGTGCAGATCATATATTCACCCTCAGGAACATTATAGAGCAGTGCTCAGAATGGCAGAGACAGCTATACTTTAACTTTGTTGATTTTGAAACGGCTTTTGACAGCATACACAAGGACAGCCTATGGAAAATACTGAGGGCTTATGGAATTCCTAGCTGCATTGTTTCCATTATAAAAAGCCTATATTCTAACTTTACTTGCAGTGTTGCGATGAGCAACCTAACTTTTGAGGTAAAGACAGGAGTACGACAGGGATGTTGTTAAGGTCATGTATTAGTTTTGTTTGATCCAAGGGGAAGTAAACCTTAAAATGCTTGTTGTACAGGTTGGATTTTCACTGATACAGTCGGGTTGTTGCAATACGATCTGATGCAGTATGTTTTCTTAACACTTCTATTAAAGTAAAGACTTTCTTAGAAACGCCACACAGGCTAATTATAAATATGAGGTACTTTTCTGTCGCTGTGTCTGGAATGTTGAAGTGGGTGTGTGTTGGTACAGTCACTCACACCACAGGTACGTACATTGGAGTCATGGAGCGTTGAAACGACTGGTGACATTTAATAATGGTTTATTACGTCACAACACAATCACGTTGACATTAAATACACAGTTTACAGCGAAAAGCACGAAGTATATCTCAGCGCTATAAAGACTGCCCACACGGCAGTTTACCATCATATGGCCTCATAATGTCTTCACATTTCAGACTACTCAAAAGACTGCACACACGGCAGTTACAATAATATGGCCCCATAATGTCTTCACATCTCAGACTACTCAAAAGACTGCACACACAGCAGTAACAATAATATGGCCTCATAAATCTCTTCACATCTCAGAATACTCAAAAGACTGCACACACGGCAGTTACAATAATATGGCCTCATAAATCTCTTCACATCTCGAAATTCTCAAAAGACTGCACACACGGTAGTTACAATAATATGGCCTCATAAATCTCTTCACATCTCAGAATACTCAAAAGACTGCACACACGGCAATTACAATAATATGGCCTCATAAATCTCTTCACATCTCAGAATACTCAAAAGACTGCACACACGGCAATTACAATAATATGGCCTCATAAATCTCTTCACATCTCAGAATACTCAAAAGACTGCACACACGGCAGTTACAATAATATGGCCTCATAAATCTCTTCACATCTCAGAATACTTAAAAGACTGCACACACGGCAGTTACAGTAATATGGCCTCATAAATCTCTTCAAATTCATGGCTTAAATTCACACCAATATCCAAAGGGGACTGCCTACACTGCAGTTACAAAATATCCCGTACACACACAGCGAAAAAAACCGCTAGACATCTTTCCAGTACTCTGCGGAGGCACACACTGTCACGAGAATCGGCTGCTCTCACACAGCTCAGTTAATAACACATGCGCGGGCTAGCCGCGAGAGACAATCGCTCACAGCTCAAAACAACTCAGAATAATTTCATCTCAGCACTTGAGATGACCAGCGTTCACCACGCTGTCTCTGGAAACTTCGAGAAGATATTTTTTTTAAATAATTCAACAACTAATAAGCAAACAAGCGCCACAACCCAAAAATCCAACCTGTACAACAAGCATTTTAAGGTTTACTTCCCCTTGGATCAAACAAAACTAATACATGACCTTAACATCTACACCGACCCCCGGGTCATTCTTCATTTCATTCCATCTCTCTTTTATTGACTTTTAAGAATGGGTTCATTCTTGGTTTATGCTTCCATATTTCATCGTCGTTTCCCGTGATTTTACTTGTATACTTTTTCTTCTTTCGACACTTATACTTTCATTCTTTGTATTGTTAAGTTAATTATATGACTTGATATAATGTAACTAATAGTGATAGTTGTATTTATTTTACATGTAAGGAATTGTTTAGCATAATTGTTACCATGTAGTATTATTTATTTTTTCTCATATTCCGATTTCATACTTTCCTTCATTACGGATCATTCTTCTTTTGCTTGATCTTGGCTTTTCGCTTACTATCGGTTGTTGCCTGTTTGGTTTGTACTGAATATGCTTAACTTAGTTTTGAAACAGATTATTTTTGGTATGCCTAGCTAATTACTTTGGATGATTCGTTTTTTTCTACGTTTCATTTTCTGCTAATATCCTTTTTATAGTTGTATTAATATTACCTTACATAGGGTAATTTTTGTAGGCGTATAGTAGAACGTCATTGACCTCTTAATTTTTTGGGGATGTACTTGTCAAAAAAAATGATAGAATCATTTTTTCCCCGGGGGTCGGTGTAGATGTTAAGGTCATGTATTAGTTTTGTTTGATCCAAGGGGAAGTAAACCTTAAAATGCTTGTTGTACAGGTTGGATTTTTGGGTTGTGGTGCTTGTTTGCTTATTAGCTGTTGAATTGTTTAAAAAAATATCTTCTCGAAGTTTCGAGAGACAGCGAGTACAGAAGGCGTGGTGAACGCTGGTCATCTCAAGTGCTGAGATGAATTTATTCTGAGTTGTTTTGAGCTGTGAGCGATTGTCTCTCGCGGCTAGCCTGCGCATGTGTTATTAACTGAGCTGTGTGAGAGCAGCCGATTCTCGTGATAGTGTGCGCCTGCGCAGAGTACTAGAAGGATGTCTAGCGGTTTTTTTTCGCTGTGTGTGTATACGGGATATTTTGTAACTGCAGTGTAGGCAGTCCCTTTTGGATATTGATGTGAATTTAAGCCATGGATTTGAAGAGATTTATGAGGCCATTGTCACAGAGAGTTTTATGATCAATAAATTTTCTATTTTCCTTTCTTCCTCTACCCGTGTCTTCTACCTTATTATCACTCTTTTTATCCTTTTGTATTTTTTCGCATTCGTTCGTTTGCGACTTAAACATTACTATTTTCCCATTCAAACTTTCGCCGAGTGTCTGTTCTCATTTAGAAACGCACTAGTGATGTTATTACGTAGATGCCACGCTTGGGAGGTTATTGCGTTGTAGACGTAAACTGTGAATATTCGCTTTCGCCAGACTTATAGGCGTCATATCGTCTGCATTTTCACCTGCCACAACGAGTTGCATCGGCTGAGCGCTCAGGTGAGGCGCGATAACCGACATCTCCAAGACGCAGTTTGAGACATTTGTCTGGAAATCCCATCTGACACGGCACTCACTGTTTTCCCTGGTCAGCGTGAGGTGTGAAGACGAGAAGCGTCAGTTATCGCAAACGTCTAGTAATGGGAAGTGTTAAATGTAAGGTGTTTAAGACGGAAAGGGGAGATTATTCGGTTTTGCGAAATAAGTTGGGACCCTTTGTCCTGGTTTAAGATATTAACCGGAGTTTGAAACTAGATTTTCATTTATTCTCCTAATTCGCAGTAGACAGGTTGTTCGTGAATAGAATAAGCTGTATAGCGAAGCTCCTAGTTTGTTCGGAAATTTGCCGAACTTCTAGACTTCTAATAAATAGATCAGCGTATAATTCTAAAGTGTGCGATTACCTGTAGTTCTGTGTTGAGGTAAATGTATTATATTAAGTATCTAATATTTTGTGAAGTGTTTAAAGTGACAATCGCTTATTTCATATTTCACTAGTTAGATTTGGTGCAGAGTGCTTAATTTATATAGTCTGTATTATTTTATAGTGATCGATTTTTGCAGTGTTTATGAAGAACAATCGATATTATAATTTCTAGCTTAAACTCAGTCGGCATATTTAAGGAATTTAATTTTATGCTAAATAATCAGACGAGTTGAATTTTTTTAAACTAACTTATAAATGCACAGATGCCTCATGGGTATTAAGGAATACTATGTATTCCTAATTCAATGATGATTGATTTTTTTTAAACTATTTTACGGGAAAGTTAAAATGATAAGTTCAAGCTGTACGCATTGCAGTTTTCAAAATTGATTTTTAAGTTATAACGAGTACCACTAGTATGTATAATTTATTGATAAGTAAGCTGTGCTTGCAGTTTGTAAGTTTTTATTCAAGTACCTAGTATATACTGGGGTTTTAACCCTTTATTCAACTTTGCCAGCGTTAAGTAATTGCCAGCGTTAAGGAGTGATATATTGTGAAGAAGAACTATAAAAATACATTTCCTTGAAAGCCTTGGTGCAAAATCTTTACAAGTACCCTATATGTTAAATGAAGTAACAGGCCTATCGCGCCATATTTAATTCTTCCTGAGAAATTACTCAAGTACATTTTTAGCCTATGTGGCAAGTAACATATTAACGTCAGTAACCTTCCGACGGAGTTTTGACTAGTGGTGTGGTGACCAAAGATAGTCCTTTTCCTGAAAGTAGGGTGACCTAAACAGACATCCGAAAAAAAGAACACCCAAGGAATCGTTCCCTGAAGCAGAGAATTCAACTCGTCTTTTTGGAACTGGGGATTTCTTGGTCAAAGACTGCCATTGACGATTCTGTATGTGAATGTCCTAAAAATTATGTTTCCAGATGCTGTTAACAAAGCTGTAAGTATGCAAGAGTGCACGTGGCCACGGCTGAGTAAATAGAGTGAATGCAGGTCTGAGTGTTTCTTTATTGTTGTAATTTGGCACCCATGTTGCTGTCTTAACTTTCTTTATGCAAGTATTGCTAACCATAATTCACTTAGAATAGAGCAGAGATATCCAGTCTGTCCATACCTTGAAAACACGGGGAAAATATTAGACCTAATCATATGTATACTTGGTTCCTTGGGGCTATCACTTTCTTCTAACAGGACTGTGGGCATACCTTGAGGGATAAGATCATACTGTGGGTCTATCATTTTTTTTGTAGCATTTGTATTGACTGTATGACTATTTGTATATGCTTTGATGTAATTTCTATGTGTTGTGATGAAATTTTAGATGATAATTAAAATTTCTTTTGTGAAATTAATCAGCGCGTTGGTCAGCTCGTTCTAAAATATCTATTTAATCAAGTGTTATAGGTTTCCCACGTCTGTACGTCTAACTGTCGTCTTGTATGTGCGTGCACGTGAGTGGATAGAAATATATATGACATATATATGTGTTTAGACTGTCTGACTCCTCTAAAATCTGTCGTAGAAGATAGGTGAAAGAGAGAAGATTTCTCGATTTCAGAGACAGCCTCTATCCCAGTCTACCATCTTACTCGTGGAAATCTGTTGCTATTACTATCTCTCACTGTGACTATCACTTATTCAAATCTATTCAGAAGGGGAAAACCCAAGTCTTAATTCTCCTATCAAAAATCTACGACAAATGTGGGCTCGTTTCCGGAAATTGAACTGAAAATCCTCAGCAAGGACGACAAATGTGGACACGTCTATCTGGATTTTGAACTTAGAATAGGAAGACGAGTACGATAAATATCAGCTCGGCTGTATTTTCTTTATTCTGATATAGAGTAAGAGTGTGATGTCTTGTGAGTTTTGTATCTTTTAAAAATAATTTTTTCCCTAGACTAACGATCTGTTTATGGGCGTGCTGACCATACAACTAATAATTGTTTTTCCACAGCATTTTGAGCATTATACATTTAAGTTACAGGTTGATTTTGTCGGAATATATGTTAATTACTGATTTTGTAATACTAAACGCTGGTAAAGTTTGTGATTGTGTAACAGTCACAGGGTTCTGAAGAAGTAGGCGTTTGAGCTAAGCTAAGGAGTGCGTTCAGACAATTGCGTCCTGTAATTGCCTCCCTTACCCTAACTGTCTTCAGGGGGGAACTTGTAGTGGAATTAAAATTAAGGGAATTTTTGTTTTCTCCTTAAAATTTTTTGTAATAATTATTTTGTTTCCACTGTAGCAACTTATTTTTCAGTCATTAATCTTAACTACCATTTATTTGGCATAGTCGTCTGCATTATGTGCTTTATTGCCGATTAATAGCAGCGATAGTTAGATACTTTATTATTTTGGAGGAGGTATCCCAGGTTAAAGTATATCATCTTTTGTTTGGTAATTTCTCGCAAGTGGTAGAAACCAGAATATCCTTTTTCTTCTTTTCTTCTTTGAGTCGTCTCAGTCACTGATTAATTATGGCCGAGAGGGCGAAACTGAGGCAGATGCTCAGACAGGAAGCAATGGAAGAGGGACTGGACGGCGACGAAGCGAAAGCTTTCGTCAGGGACGAACTTGAGAGATACGATGTGGAGCAGAAGGAAGAAGCAGCAGAGAGGAAAGAAGCGGAAGACCGTCTATTACAGGAGATGAAGATGGATGAGGAAATGGAAATTCGCAGGGCGAACGAAAGAGAGAAGGAGAGACAGCATGAGGAAAGAGAGAAGGAGAGACAGCATGAGGAAAGAGAGAAAGAGAGACAGCATGAGCTGGCTCTAAAAACTCTAGAATTCCAAAGTCGTGGTGCTGCCTCTATCTCCAGCAATGGAAAGTCTTCTTCTCATTCCTCTGTAACTGATCCTCTTAGCACACAATCTACTCATCTCACTGCTATGTCTTTTCCGCTAGAATCTTTCCCTTGTCCAAATGAGAAGATTGACACGTATCTAGAAAATTTTGAGAAAATTGCAACTCTGTACGGTTTAGAGAGGTTGCGTTGGAATATGAAGCTTTCCTAGGCTTTGAAAAGTTCTGCTTACGATGTGTATGCAAAACTGGAGAGCAGCCAAGAAGACAATTACGATGTGTTGAAGAAAGCGTTACTGGAGCGCTTTGAAATGAATGCTCGATAATTTTTGCAACTGTTTCGCAACAGCAGGAAGGAGAGCTCTGAAACTTTTCAGCAGTTCTCGTCTCGTTTGAAGGGATACTTGACAAAGTGCCTTGAGCTTTCACAGCTCCCCTCTACCTATGAAGGTCTTGAGGAATTTGTTTTAACCGAACAAATAAAGAACACTTTGTCTGCTGATACCCGGAGAGATGTGAAGACATTATGAGGCCATATTATTGTAACTGCTGTGTGTGCAGTCTTTTGAGTAGTCTGAGATGTGAAGACATTATGAGGCCATATGATGGTAAACTGCCGTGTGGGCAGTTTTTATAGCGCTGAGATATACTTCGTGCTTTTCACTGTAAACTGTGTATTTAATGTCAACGTGATTGTGTTGTGACGTAATAAACCATTATTAAATGTCACCAGTCGTTTCAACGCTCCATGACTCCCATGTACGTACCTGTGGTGTGAGTGACTGTACCAACACACACCCACTTCAACATTCCAGACACAGCGACAGAAAAGTACCTCATATTTATAATTAGCCTGTGTGGCGTTTCTAAGAAAGTCTTTACTTTAATAGAAGTGTTAAGAAAACATACTGCATCAGATCGTATTGCAACAACCCGACTGTATCAGATGTCTCTTATCAACAACTTCATTCTTGACAGTCATAGACTGGGTGATCTGCCAGACAACAGAGGGCAGTCTAAGAGAAATTAGATGGACAACCTTTTCTACACTGGAAGACCTGGAATATGCAGATGACATTGCACTGCTCCCGCATTCACATCAACACATCCAAGAAAAAAAGGATAGACTGAATAAGTATAGCCAGCAGGTGGATCTGAACATCAATCTGAAGAAGACAGAGGTCATGACTCTCAATTTGGGCAATCCTGAGTCAATAACAATAAGAAACCAGAAGCTAGAACAGACAGGCACACTTACATACTTAGGATGCATAGTAACACCAGACGGCGGAACAAGCAGGGACATCAACAACAGAATGAATAAAGCGAGAACAGCCTTTGCTAGTCTCAACAACATCTGGAAGTCTTCCCAGTATAGCACAAACACCAAATTAAGATTATATGAGAGCTGTGTACTTTCTGTTCTTCTCTATAGTGCGGAATGCTGGAGAGTAACAGAGAAGGAAATGTCGAAACTGTCCTCTTTCCACACAATGTGCCTAAGGAAAATTCACTGATTCTATTGGCTGAATACTATCACCAACCAAGAGCTACTTATGTGGCCGCATGACCTACTACCGGCGCATTTATTCGTGCTAGTAACTAGTTATTATAAAATAATAGGAATTACTATTAACTACCATAGAAAGTAAACAGTGCAGTTACGACATCTCGTACTGAATCATAAACACGAGATACATTGAGTATAGAATGACATAAGATGTACTGAAACTATGTCAAGCTTGGCATAGTCACGCTAACATCGGCGGGAGTTGCCATAGAAAATAGTGAAGTAAATGGGAATAGCCTTACTCCCTGTAAGATCGCTTGATAGAATGACCAGTAAATAAATTAACAGAATAATAGTTTGTCCAATGAAACGGTGGCCAGAATCGCCCACCACAGAAAGACGCTCAGAAATAATTTTCTGAAAGTCCGTTGTAGAAAAGAGCCATTGCATAAAGGACGTAATTCTAACTTTGCATGGTATACAACCTGGCGTTCTCCTGGTCTGTCACAAAAAGTCCTAGGCTCCTACGTTGTGAAACGCAGAAGCGTTCAGGTTATTTTACTCAAGATTTTGCAGTTTGCAAGAAGAGATTTCATTCACTGTGAAAATCTGTGTATACAGATTTATTTTGTGGTTCGTCCACGTAAGTACGTTCCAAGGAACATTATTCCATTTTCAGCTCGACATTTCGTGATAAGAAATGATTGTCCCTGATATTTGAAACCAATGAAGCTGCTAAAAGAATCCATAAATAGTGTAAAGACTCCTACACACGAATCGCCCAACAATGACATAATCAATGCTAAGGACTCAGAGAAGTTTGAAACTATTGAGGAAATATATGTATACTACCTTATATTGAAATTAAGGAAGGAAAGTTTATCGTACATGTTGAAATGGATGCACATGATAACCTGATGTAAATAGATGAACCATTGTTGCCATATTTGCTTGTTGATCTTGAAAGGTTCTACTTTAAATAAACTTCACCTAAATGGTCAAGGCTGTTGATGGATTACTTGACAGTTGGATAAATTAAATGTATGCACGTTTCTTTGAATTCATCATTCAATACCATTATCTCACATTAAAACAACATAAGAGGAAAGAACTAGCCTGGGATTATAAAAAGATTGAAACCAGGAAATATATCTCTGGCGGACTCTAAGCCAGTAAAGTTCTAACTTGGAATATACAAGTAAACCAAATTCAATTAACCCAAAATATTTAACACATGATGCAGTACCCAGTTCTATTTTAACTAACACTGTCACATATAAGTGTTAAATGGTGCCAAGTGACCAGTCCTCTTAGTGATAGCGGCCATAGTAAAGCAAAGCATTACCGAGGACTACGGACAGTGAACTACGGACAGCGAAGTAAATTATTACCGGAAATATTATTTCCTGAAAAACCAAGTAATACGGATAACATGGATCAGCAGGCAGCAGACCAACATCTCCAACAACAGCAAATGCAGCAGCAGTAATACGTGCAGGCACAACAATTGTCTCACCCTACAGAGCCCACCAATGATGACGCTACAACAGATAACTGCAACCCTGCATAATGTGGATCACTATGCAAAATTTAACCAGATAAGGTCCGTTATTTCGCCTTTTAGTGGTGATGCTAAGAAATTTCGCAGTTGTTGACGGACATCGACAAATTTGCCTCCATAATAGATGCTATAAGCGACGCAGACAAAAAGCGCATTGCCTTTTTAAGTTCAGATTCACTGGTCACGGATTTTCTGAGGAGAAGGGGAAAACTGTACCCTGAGGAAACCTATGACTCCCTGAGAAAAGAAATGGTTCAAAGATAAAGTAATATAATCGATCCTCAGCATGCGTGGTCAATTTTGAGAAAGATTAAGCAAGAAAAAGACGAACCTGTGCAGTTCTATGGCGATCGTCTCCTCAGTTTGGAGGAGGAAGCAGTTCTCGACGGATCAGTAGCTACCCCAGAACTAGAAAGACACCTTGTGGGTATCTTTGTATACGGATTGTATGCCGACCATCTAAAACTCCATCTCATCCGAAAATATCACCAAAACTGTCACGGAAACAATCCAGGCAGCAGTGACAGAAGACAATGTGAGAAAATGATTTCACCAACGTCTTGGACGCGAACCACGGGTTGAGCATGAACACACTTACGAACACGAACCCATGGAGATTGGACACTTCAGACAGCAATGGAATCGTCACGTTTTCTGTAACAGAAATAACAGCCGTCAACAGCACCCCAGTGCACATAAGCCACACACTGTCCACAATGTCAATCCTGTCATTTGTTACAGTTGCTGAAAAATAAGATACATCTCCCGGACCTGTGAGGCAAACCCTGCCACTGGATCAAAGGGTTACAACGGCAACAACCTGTTAACCAGTTTATGCAACAAGGAAGCTATAATGCACCACACAGACGATACCCCTCACAACCTCAGCATCGTGGATATGCCAGAGGAGCACCAAAACCACTTATTCGCCAGGGAAACGGACACGTCACACACTAGGCAGGACCGCTAGTGGTGACAGCAATAACACCAAAACACACCATGGTTTTGATAATGGGTCCTACACGCAAGAGAGAGAACAACAGTTTCAGACAAGCAAACCACTCATTTGTCCCACTCCAAGTGAAACAGGAAGAGATTTTGAACACCAACATTTCAATAGACCCTGACCCTAGTTCCTGGTTATTAAACATCCAGAACAAGAACTACCGTGCGTTGATAGACACAGGGGCATCAGTCAGCTTAATTCGCTATCAACTGTTTCACCAAATTCAACACCTTGTCAGATTTCAACATTCAAAAACATACATGGCATCAGTCACAGGCCAGGAATTGACATCGATTGGCACTGCATGTGTCACTTTCAAAACCGGACAGCAAGAAATTACACATCCCTTTATTATCACCAAAGGCATGTCCAGAAACTTAATCCTAGGGAGAGACTTTCTAAGCAAACACCAAGCTAGGATTTATTTTGATCTGCACAAAATCAAGATTCACGACGAATACATCAAGCTGCAAGACGACTTACACATTGCATCTTTAGTACGCCTAAACGCCATTGTCACAGTAGCTCCAAATTCCCTGTTGATAACTAAAGGGCGAGTTAAAAGATCATCATATATTGTACCTGGTCAAACTGTTCGAGTAAAACCACTACCAGACGAAGACGTTAATGATGACCCCTTGATAGTGACAACTGAATGTTTAGCAGAAGTCTCAACATCCAGAGCTTTTCCTATCATGATCCTCAACAGCTCAGGAAAAGCAACCACTTTCAACAGAGGCACGATTTTTAGCTCAAGTGGATACATCGTCGTTACAAAAAGTAAACACAGACAAGAGTCTTGTCCATCATTTCCCCACCTTACATCAGCCCCCATCACCTGGTTTCCCACGCGACCCCACCGACTCTGTGTCTCGAAGGAACCAGAGCACACGACGGAGAGATAATGAGCACTCATTTATGAAGAGAACCAGAAGTAATAGACTTAGACATCAGTTACATATGATTCAAACACAGGAGGATACAGAACTATCAGGAAAATGAACGACACTCTTCCACCCAGACGGAAAATACAACCTTACTTACTCCCCGGAGGATATGGTAACGATTGTTATGACAAGGAGAACAAAGCAACATACGAGGATGCGCAAAGTTATACAGTTGCTAATAACAGAAACTTGCACACCTACAAGAATCATCCCCAGAACCAAAATGTCAGACATACAGTGATCCTAGTGACGGAAGTGAACCCACGTGTGCAATGGAACAGACAGCAGTACCCAGCGCAGACCATGTCTAGTTCAAATCCCAGACGAGTTCAATCACATATGCCAGTGAGAAACTCTTGGAGAAATCAAAGATCTACTAACCAGAAGTCCTCGCAAGATGTGAGACACCTACTACATTACCTACGTACACTAAGATATTGCCGTAGTGGATCAGAGAAAATACCAAGATATTGCCATAGTGGATCATAGAACACACCAAGAGATTGCCATAGCGGATCAGAGAACACACCAAGATATTGCCGTTGTGGATCAGAGAACATACCAAGTTATTGCCGTAGTGGATCAGAGAACATACCAAGATATTGCCGTAGTGGATCAGAGAACATACCAAGATATTGCCGTAGTGGATCAGAGAGCATACCAAGATATTGCCGTAGTGGATCAGAGAGCATACCAAGATATTGCCGTAGTGGATCAGAGAGCATACCAAGATATTGCCGTAGTGGATCAGAGAGCATACCAAGATATTGCCGTAGTGGATCAGAGAACATACCAAGATATTGCCGTAGTGGATCAGAGAACACACCAAGATATTGCCGTAGTGGATCAGAGAACATACCAAGATATTGCCGTAGTTGATCAGAGAACACACCAAGATATTGCCGAAGTGGATCATAGAACACACCAATATATTGCCGTAGTGGAGCAGAGAGCACACAACATCATCACCATAGGGATCAGAGATCCAGCATCGAAACAGCAGTAATACAGATAATCGATTTAAACAAGCGACCACACAGAAAGAGATAACTGCTAACCATCAAGATAGATTATCACAGTTGCTGGAAACCTTACATGCAAGTGATGAAAATAAACCACGTCTAAAACAATTTGTTACAAAGCATCAGGACATTTTTGCTTTGAATGACATGGAATTAGGCAGAACGACTACTGTCCAAATGGTTATTCAAACAACAACAGAGGAACCGATTCACCTAAAGCCATACCATACCCCATTGAAAAATAGGGAACTCGTTGAAAAGTCCATAAACGAGATGTTAGCAGCTTGAATTATTGAACGTTCCAGGTCTCAGTGGTCATCTCCAATTGTAATTGTATCCAAGAAAGATGGATCCAACCGTTTCTGTTGTGATTACCGTGTCCTAAACAAAATTACCAAAGTCATTGTCTATCCCCTACCTAGGGTTGATGATTTACTAGCAACATTAGGAAAGTCCACCTATTTCACCACTCTTGATGCACGATCTGGTTTCTGATGCATTCCAATGACTCCAGAAGCAAACCAAAAATCCACCTTTTGCACCCACGTTGGCAGCTTTGCATGGAACATTATGCCGTTTGGGCTTAAGGGAAGTCCGGCGACATACATGTCGTTAATGGATGAGATCCTTAAAGGACTACATCCATTTGCGCTAGCCTACATTGACGACATACTAAACCACACATCAGACTCCATCGAAGACCATCTCCAGAAAGTGGAACTAGTTTTCGACAGACTGAGACACCACCAAGTCAAACTTAAACTAGCGAAATGCGAGTTCCTTAAGACAGAAACAAAATACTTGGGATTTGTCAAAAATCGTGATGGCATTCGCCCAGATGAAGAAAAAGTGAAAGCTATAAGGGAGATGCCTAGTCCAAAGACAGTTAGACAGGTACGAGCTTTTATTGGCTGTGTCGGGTACTATAGAAGACACATCATCAACTTCTCCAAAACAGCCGAACCTTTAATTGCCCTAACACGAAAGTTTGCACGTTTTAGGTGGACCGACAATTGTCAAAAGTCATTTGAGTCCTTCAAAAATGCCTTAACCACCATTCCACTTCTTGGACATTCGGACACCTCCCAACCCATGATCTTGTATACAGACGCCTCAGACAATGCAATCGCAGCTTGTCTTGTGCAACCAGTGTAACCAGATGAAAAGCCTATTTTACCCAATATTCCAAATGAAAACCAATAGCCTTCCTATCCCACGCCTTATCAAAGTCACAAAAACGATGGCCTACCACAGAGAAAGAAGCCTACACAATACACTATGCGATACAGAAATTTGATTTTTACGTTCGTGGAACCAAACTCCTTGTTCGAACTGACCACCAACCCCTTGTCAACTGGCTTACAAAAACTCAAGAACAACCAAAGAAACTTCAAACATGGTCAATGAACTTACAGTCGTTCGATACTACCATTGAATATATCCCAGGAACCCTGAACACATGCGCTGACTTATTGTCAAGAATCTCGTATGCTGATGATCCCAATCATGACAACATCAAGGACACAGCTAACCTAACATCAACTGAAATTGACGATAATGCCAAAGAAATAAATGCCATAACTTCACCACAAACAGATGTTTATTCAGAGCCAACACCCTTATCAGAAGATGAACACCCAGAGACATTTGACATCTGCAAAGAAAAGGCAAAGGACATAGAAATAACCAAGATCATAAAACAAGTTAGAGAGAATCCCTCTAAGGTTAAAGAGTTCACCATTCTCCATGATAAATCGACACAGCTCGAGACATTCAAAATTGGTGAAACAGTTTATTACAAGAAACATTTCAGAAACACAAAATTCGACAACCGTTGGGTAGATGGTTACAAGGTTATAGAACAGACGTCCCCCGTAAATTACGTAATATGGCAGGAAGAGAAAGACATAACCACGAAAGCACACGCGAAACAGCTTTGGCGTGATGACCATCGTCATATTGCATCCAAGATGACATCTACCAGACCAATTAGGAAAGTGTTGTCCTTTTTCGCACAGGAGTTAAGTGTGCGAGACTTAACATAGCTAGATGCATGTCTAACTGTGTTAGATGCACTATGTGTGCGCATCTGAGTAGTATTATAAGTTTAATTGATTACGTACCAATGGTTGCGCTAAAGAGCCCACCTTGGTGCGATCGGGTTTGGTTAGTTGCTAAACAGAGTTGACGCAAAGAGATGTAAAAAGCCAGTTGCAGGAGACAGAGGTCTTCCAACTCAGTTCATTGTACGTTTTTACACAATGTCGTGGGAATACTTTATAATATTATTTGAGATGCTAACTTCTAGTGAGGAGGATTAGCCTTAGCCTAGTCTGGCTCGTTTCGTTGTATCTTGTTATGATACCAGTATAAATCCTCAGTATGATCTTGTCAGGGCTTCCTGCACGCCTCTTAAAGGCCTGACGCTAGTGTGTACCAGATCCTCTACTGGGATAGTTTTTTGAATCAATACACTGTGAAATCTCCAGTGCAAATATCCGGCATTATTAATTACTTGAGGAATTGAATATGAAATGTACGAGAAAATAAGTAATACTCCCGCCGTCCATCGGACTTCGGCAGTCATTGAGGTCAATCAAGTTGACCAGTTATAATTATAAACGATGTACTTTCTTCTTCATTATATGATGATCGTCTTCTATTCGTCTACAAATAAATGTACTGTCAGCCATGATTCCTGTATACCTTATGTTCCAATTGGTCAACTTTAAGACCACATCATTAGCACGATGTTCGTTGTTTAACGATTGGTCTATTTTTACGACCCACAAGTTGTCGGCCACCTGTAAGTCCGACCAAAGCTGATCATATCTAAAATCAGCAATCGTATTTACATTGTCTAACCGTGCCACCCCTACTCATGCAAAAATAAGACACTAACAATTTGGTGGGCCAGTCAAAGGGAACTGAAGAAAATTTTCCTCAAGATCAAGATCAAGCTTCGAGAACCAATTCAACAATTCGAGGATATCAAGTTTCCCTTACGATGGCAAATCGTTTCAAATCCTCAGGATCAAGAACACAACTTTTTTCTTCGAAAAGACTCAATAACGGTCATCAAGTCTGACCTTCAAGTAGTCAAGACGCTCATACGTTGTCAAGGTCGACTTTGAACTTCATCAAGTATTGTAAAGTTCAGCCATGCAACACCCGAGACCCATCGTTGACTAGTGTCGCAGAGGCTGGGATTTTTTCTTTGAAAAAGATAAGTGGATTTGTTGATGTTCTGTTCCACCGTTGCATGTGTATACGTTAAACATATCTTTAATATGTCCATATTTATGATTTATGTTATATGTTCTCTGTTTAATGCGGGTTGGTTGGGTTGGCGACTTACGAAGGGAACATCCCAGATTCAATTCTTACCTTGCTATCGCTCAGTTGTATACACACTTTATGTTTATACCTTGTGTTGCCACTTGTCTAGTTCTTATTCGCAGCTATCATTGCAAGCTTTGCAATAGTTGTCATCTTTATTTCTGCTTTATTATTTAGTTGATTTCTGCGAACGTTATCATTTGTTCCTTGACATCTTGTCTTTGTCGCTGTTGTTCTCGTTATCTTCATCACATATATTTTATCTGCTGTGCTATTTTAACTTGTATTAAACTACGTAATTTAAAGATTACCGAATAATAATTTTAATATAGTAGCGATTTCGGGGATTATATACATTATATTACAAGTTCTCTGGACATAGAACTTGTCACTCAGTAATTAAGGAAACAATTTTTTAATTCCTTACTATATATTTCAACTGAGTAAGTCACAATATTTGTTAAAATGTCGACAATGGATTATTTTGTCGAGCAGGGCAAAGCTTTTGGCTACAAAGGTGAAGATTTAAAAGAATTTGCTATGACAGAGTTGGCAAAAGCAAAACAAGAATTAGCTGAAAAGGAAGATAAAGAAGAGAAGAGAAGAGAATGAGAGGAGCAAAAGGCTGAAAAAAGGCGTCTTGGAGATTTAGAATTGGAAGAAAAGAGATTTCTTGCAGAGGAAAGAAAAATGCAATTTGACAAAGAGATGGAGGAGGCAAAGCTAAGACTTTAGCACATGAAAAGGAAATGATGCTACTTCATTTGGAGGAATTAAAATTAAGGGGTCAAAATGGAAATAACAGTAATTCAATACTTCTAATTCCTCAGGAAAAATAACGGTAACGATAAATTTAAATCACCTATATTCAATCCAAATTGTGATGACATAGTATGCTACCAGTCACGCTATGAAAGTGTATGTGAGTCACATAAGTTAGATAAAGCACAATGAAGTGTTAAGCTAATGGAATTTTTAGCTGGAGAGCCTTTAACTATTATAACCACAATGGAGGAAACTCTTCGAAAGAACTACGATAATGTAAGGGTTGCTCTACTAAAAAAATTTCAACTTGATGAGGACGGATATCGTCTCCGTTTTAAATCACTGTTGCCTGAAAACGGAAAAGATTTCAGTGATTTTATATCAAAAACACGCCTCACGTTTGACAAATGGATTGAGTTGTCTAAGATAGAACATTCCTATGACGCTAGTGTCGATCTAATACTACGTGATAAGGTCATGTCTTCAATCAATTCGTCATTCCTTTCGTTCCTACATGAATGTAAACCAGTAAATTTAAATGAAATGGAGCAAAATTGTAAACAATATACCCCAGCACATCCCAATATGGTAGTTAGCAATTCTCATATCAGAGAAGGATTACCTACTGCATCTGCCATGGAACACGGAAATCATTTCCGAAATCGCTCTCTCAGTCATGGTAGAAACTTTAGAAAGGGATATTATAAGAATTTTAATTCTTTCAAAGGGAAACCATTTCGTGGTGGTTCTCCGGTACTACAAAATTGGAGACAATCTAATATGTCATATGATTTTAATAGGAATAATTCTGGTAATTATCGAGGAAATAACCACAACAGTGATTGGCACTCACAATCAAATTTTTCTCATAACCAACATAATTCTCCAAACAGACATTTTGGTCAAAGGGATAATAGTTACCACGGTAATTGGGTTTCAAAGCAAAATGGTGATCCCAATAAACATAATAATTATAACAATTTCAGGGATAATAGTAAAAACCGTTCCAGAGGTTCTATTTTGAAGATAACGCAACCATATTTTCACCATACGAGCTCGGACGCCGCCTCGGTAAACAAGGTCCGCGCAGAGCAGTGACACCCCCAGGCTGCTTGCGAATAGTCTACTACTGGGAACATAAACAGATTAGGGATGAGCCCACTCTCCCGTTGAAGAGGTGCTAAAGTCGTAGATACTGGGCCAGAAGGCGCACCGGAAACCACAGTATCACGCAATTCGCTTTTTTATGGATGAGTACACCGTCAAATAAATCTCGTACTGGTGCTCGCCCTGTGGAGCTCCACCAAGCAGGTGCAGTGCCCGGCTCTGAGCCTCGACAGAGCCCACCCTCAGCTACTGGAGGACCCTCTAGACCGTCTTGTGGAGTCAGCAGACGGCGGAGGAGAACTACTGACCGAAACAAAACAGAAAAAGAGAAACCCAGAGTGCCACTTGTCATGATGCATTGGAATGCAGAGGGAGTGAACAGCAAGCAGGCTGGATACAGCAAAAAGACAGAGCTGGAAAACATCTTGTATGAGAAGCAAGTCAGTGTTTGCTGTATCCAAGAGACTCACTTGAAAGCAGATCAAACCTTTAAAATAAGGGGATATCAATGCTTCAGATCCGACAGACAAGACAGACGAAAAGGAGGAGTACTTACTCTTGTAAGGAATAACATTCATGCACACGAAAGGAAAACATACATGGATGGAGCAGAATATCAGCTGTTGCAGATAAAGGTAGACAAGATGGAAATAGAATTCCTGAACTATTACTGTCCAAACAACAAACCCCTGAGTCTCAGCTCTATACAGGTACCAGCCACCAACTTTATAGCAGTTGGAGACTTTAATAGCCACTCCCAGAGCTGGGGCTATAACCATCCAGATCACAGAGGTGAAGAGGTTGAAACATGGCAAGATGATCACTCCCTAATCCTAGTCAATAATGCCACAGATACTCCTACCTTCTACTCCAGAGGATGGCACACAACTTCAACACCAGATCTTGCTTTCGCCACCCCAGATATAGCTGGATCTGTTAGTAGAGAAGTAGGAGACCAACTAGGGGGAAGCGACCATCGCCCAATCTTTCTTACTGTC
This sequence comes from Oreohelix idahoensis, assembly GCA_024509875.1. Classification (NCBI taxonomy): domain Eukaryota; kingdom Metazoa; phylum Mollusca; class Gastropoda; order Stylommatophora; family Oreohelicidae; genus Oreohelix; species Oreohelix idahoensis. Next base: position 118,631 of record JAMPIV010005598.1, on the reverse strand, counting down.
CAGAGTGTAACTCTCAGTACAGGCCCAGCCATTACAAGATGGAACTACAAAAAAGCCAACTGGGGTTTATTCAGGCATCAGGTGAACACGCTGCTATCTGCCCTCAAGGTACAGAACAGAAACATTAATGAAGTGGTAAAAGACTTCAACAGATGCATACTACAAGCTGCAAAAGAAACCATTCCCAAAGGATGCCGGCGTAACTACATACCATACTGGTCCAGCACACTCCAAGAACGTCAGGAAGCTATGGACAGGGCTAGAAAGAACGCAGAGTCTCAGCCTTCACTTGAAACTCACAACAAATGGAAAAAGGCTGTAGCAGAGTTTCAGAGAACAAAGCTAAAAGAAAAACGGAAAAGCTGGAGAACTAAAACGGCATCGCTGAACCTTGAGAAAGACGCAGGAAACTTTGGAGATTAGTCAAGTCTCTAAATGAAGAGCGTTCCTCACCTAGGCAGACTATCACATTGGATGAAGGTGGCAAACTTTTCAGAGGAAAACAAGCTGCAGACCTGTTTGCTAGAAGATACAGTTCAGAAAGCAACTTACCCATTAACATAGACCATCAGAGAGAGATAAGAAAAGAAATACTGGCAACCATGGGACAGACAGATACTCCTGCCCCAATGAGGGAACCCATCACACTAGGAGAACTACAGAACGCTATTTCCAAGCTTAAGTTTCAAAAGTCACCCGGCCCAGACAAAATCAGCAACGAAATGCTAGTAAATCTGAGCTCAGCAGCAAAGACAAAACTGCTTGAGATATTCAACCACAGCTGGTTGAAAGGAACGGTACCCCAAGTATGGAGAAAAGCCATCACAATACCCATACTAAAGACAGGGAAATGTAAGACCGAGGCTGCAAGTTACCGGCCAATTAGTCTCACAAGCTGTGTTGGGAAGACTATGGAGCGAATAGTCAACCACAGATTGAAATGGTATTTAGAGTCTGAGCAGATCCTGGTGCCGGAACAAGCTGGATTTAGAGAATGCTACAGTATAGAAGACCAAGTTACTTATTTGTCTCAAGCAATAGAAGATGCCTTCCAGGAGAAGAAAAAGGTCCTAACGATCTGGGTCGACTTCAAGCAGGCCTTTGACAAGGTGTGGAAAGATGGCCTCATTGCAAAACTTAGGAGAAGTGGAATCCAAGGCAACATGATGAAATGGATACAGTCATACTTGCATAACAGGAGAACTAGAGTCACTCTTGACGGTCTGCAGAGCAGAAAAGTGTTGCTCCATCAGGGGGTACCTCAAGGAGGAGTAATTTTCCCAACACTCTTCCTTGTTTACATCAATGACCTGGTGAAAGATCTCCCCGCAGGAGTGAAAGCTGCCTTATATGCAGATGACCTAGTACTCTGGTGCGCTGATGAAAACGTCACCACAGCAAATTATAGAATGCAGCGGGCAGCAGACATGCTAGTGTCATGGGCAGAGAAATGGCTTATCACAATAAACACAGACAAAACCTCCACAACACTGTTCTCCCTCGCCCCCAAGGACAAAGCAGCTAACATACACCTAGGGACAACCGTGATCAAGGAAGAAAGCTACCCCACCTATCTTGGGGTGACATTTGACCAAAGGCTTACATGGAATAAGCATATTGAAAATGCAGAAGGAAAGGCCCGAAGACGACTTGGCATACTCAGAAAATTAGCAGGTACCAACTGGGGAGCAAATGAACGAAATCTAAAGAAGATTTATAATGGAGTAATAAGACCACACTTAGAGTTTAGCTCAGCAGCATGGTCATCAGCTGCTAACTCACATCTGCAGTCTTTGGACAAGGTGCAAAATCAAGCTCTCAGGCTCATTACAGGAGCCATGAAAACTACACCAATATCAGAGATGCAGAAGGTTGCTGGATTACAGACATTGTCCCATAGAAGAGACACCAAAAACATGATCCAGATGGAAAAGTACAACAGTATGCCAACGCATACAATGAAGGCAAGACTAGATGATCTGGCATTGGGACGTCTAAAGCGTAGCAGCTTTGTGCATCGGGGAAAAGACTTAAAAAACAGCATCAAGAAGACCTATCCATGAAGACAACACCACTGAAGCCCACCCTATACCCTGTACCATGGGAGCAGGCCAGCAATGCCCTCCAAATTAATACATCAGTCAGTGGTCTCACAAGTGGATGTGAGTATAATGATCTGCAAAAACGAACTGCTACATTGAGTATGATCCAAGAAAGCTATCCCGATCAATCATGGATACATGCCTATACAGATGGATCAGCAACTAATGCTGTTAGGAATCGAGGTGCCGGTATCTTTATCTCATATCCTGACAACCACTATGAGACTAGGCACATTCCCACTGGTAAATTCTGTTCCAACTATACAGCTGAGGTTCAAGCTCTAGAGCAAGCTGCAAATATGATTTATAACACCAACTCTGACTGCCACCAGGTAGTCATCCTCACAGATGTACTGTCTGTCCTGCAAGCTCTCAAGGGTGGTAAACTCCCACATCTGAGAAATGAACTAAACAAGGTAGCTGCCAAAAAGAGAACCATACTTCAGTGGGTACCATCTCATTGTGGTGTACCCGGAAATGAAAAGGCAGATAAACTTGCAAAAAAGGGAGGAGAATGTGAACAAGAAGATAATGAAGTCACATACTTTGAGAAAAAGAGAGCTATCCAGACTATCAGAAGAGAACAGAACCAACCCAAAGACGATTATCACACTCTCGACCGCCAGGGACAGATAACTATTTTTCGCCTCAGGACAGGGCATAACAAACTGAATAAACACATGCACAAGCTACGATTGTCTGCTTCACCACTGTGCACATGTGGATTAAACGAACAAACTGCTGAGCATGTTCTACAGGATTGTCCTCTGTATGACCAGTTAAGAAAGATATACAGGCCCAATGACTCAACACTAAACTCAAAGCTATATGGGGCTAAAGAGGAACTTCAAACAACATCCGAATTCATCATGAGAACTCGTCTGACGGTGTAAACATCAAAGATGCGATCGCAAGAAGAAGAAGAAGAAGTTCCAGAGGTAGAGATAGATCTTTAAATGATAGGTCGCATCGCCATGCTAATTCAGCTCAGCATGATCCTCAAACTAATGTAGATCTGAATGCAATTGTTAATGTACATAATGCATCCTCATGTTCTCTCGATTTCGAGCAGGCTTCTCGTTGTCCAGAATGCACAACTTTATTTCAGCCTACATTGAGTTGCGGCCATGTCTTACCAAGCCTTCCTGCGATGTCTACCGCGTCCGCCATGTCAGCATCTACACAAGATGGGACAGGATCTTTGTCGTTGCACAGATGATTTTTTAATAATATTCCCGTCTCTGTTTTATTTGACTCTGGTTGTTCCAGAGTTGGGATTAGATTATCCTTGGTCAAACCGTCATGTGCAACAGGTAAAAGAGTTAAATGCATTACTTTCGGGGGTACAGTTGAGACATTTCCAACTGCTATCATACATGTAGCTACGCCATTCTTTACAGGAAAAATCCATGCTTATATGCTACCGCCACCAATCACTGATTTGATAATCGGTCGTATACACGGAGTTAAGGATTGTACACCACAACAGGTTGCTATTTGGGAAAAGCAACATATGCATTCTGCTTATGCAGTTACCACTAGAGCACAAGCTGGGGATATGTTACAGGTTACACCTACCATAACTTCTGATAATAATGATTATGATGATGTTAACTCTGCTATATCACGAGAGTCTTCTATTGAGTTACAACATAATGATGCATCATTAAAGAAATTTTTTCTGTTGGCTCAGAATAATAATACAATTCACGAAACAAATCTTAAACATTGTTTTTTACTTAAAAATGGAGTACTGGTTAGGATAGTACGTGATTCTACTTCATCCGTACGTTCTCAAATTTTGGTACCTACACACACGAGAGTGCGTATCTTACGACATGCTCACGACTCTCAATGTGCGGGTCATATGGGTTTCTCACGCACAAAAGCTAGGGTGCTGTCTTCATTTTATTGGCCAGGCGTACATAGAGATGTAACTGTATATTGTCGATCATGTACGACATGTCAAGAGGTTAAGGTACGTGGTCCACACCATGCAGCTCCCATTCAAGCTGCCGACATTCCTATTCGCCTTTTCGAAAAAATGGCTATTGATATTATTGGCTCTTTACAAGGTTTTGCCAGAGGACACAAATACATTGTTACATGTATTGACATGTGTACTCGTTGGCCAGAGGCAATTCCTCTTAAGAACATTTCATCTGCTGATGTTGCAGATGCTCTCTGGTTAATTTATTCTCTTTTGGGTTTTCCTAAAAAGATTTTGTCAGATCACGGTGCGCAATTCGTATCCGAATCTATGTCTCAGCTAATGTCTATGCTACACATTGATAGATCTCTTAGTAGTATATTTCACGCCATGTCAAATTGGTTAATTGAGAACCAAAATAGAACACTTAAACAGTTACTTGGGAAGATAACTGGTGATTATGATCAAGATTGGGATAGAGTTTTACCTGCTGCTCTTTTTGCTTATCGTGAGGTGAAAAATGATCAGACAGGTTTTTCACCTTTTGAATTTGTTATTGGTGCACATCCTCGAGGTCCCATGCCGTTACTTCACGACCTACTCACTGAAGAGGACATTACTGATGACACTCAGTCCCCTTACGAATATGTAATGTCTTTAAGAAAAAAAATTATTGACGCATGAAGGTTGACTACCTCATCGTCTGAGTCAGCAAAAGAAAAAGCTAGACTCTTTATGAACAGATATCGACGTCTTCGCCAGCTTTGTCCTGGTGATGAGGCCTATGTTTTACTTCCTCGCAAAGACAATCGTCTACTTATTGCCTGGAAAGGCCCTTTCAAAATAGTGTCAAGAATTTCTGGTGTCGATTACATTGTCGATGTCGATGGTAAACACAAAACTTTTTACATAAACATGTTGAAAGAATTTCACGCCCGTCCCGACTATCTTCAGTCTGTTTTTCAAGCAACTGACGACCCTCCGCTTCGTCGTCATCATTTTTCTTCTTTGTCGGTTATTCAAGAGGAAGAGGCATCTTTCTCTGATGTACCCTTACCTATTCCGGTAGTACCATTACATTCAACCGAAACTTTGAGAGATGTATCTATTTCTCCTGAACTTTCTACGGAGAGACAACAACAGATCTCTTCGCTCTTACAACCTTATCAAGATGTCCTTACTGACATCCCTGGTAGTACTTCTGTCATATATCACGACATTGTACTGACTAATAACACACCTATTCGTGTTCGCCCCTACCCCATTCCTCTTCACTTCCAGACTTAAGTAGAGAAGGAATTAGCTGAGATGCTACGATTAAACATAATCGAACCGTCTACTTCACCTTACTCTTTTTCTATGGTTATTGTTTGGAAGAAGGATAATCACATACGTCTTCGTGTGGATTATCGTAAATTAAATCAAGTTTCTAAGTTTGATGCCGAACCAATGCCTTTGTTGGAAGATTTATTGGTAAAACTTGCTAGATCAATCTTTTTCACTAAACTCGATTTATCGGAAGGCTATTGGCAAGTCCCATTAACTGAACATGCCAAGCCACTAACAGCTTTTTCTACCCCTCGGGGTCTATTCCAATAGAATTTTATGCCATTTGGACTCGATAACGCTCCTGCTACTTTCGTACGCATGATGCGTCGTATTCTATCTCATCGCACTGATGTGATTGCATATCTAGATGACGTTTGCCTTTTTAGTGACTAGTGGAATGGTCATTTTAGTGGATTATGTTCGTTATTATCCACACTTCGTTCTCACAATCTGACGGCTAAACCGTCGAAAGCATACATTGGGTTCAATGAGATATCTTTTTGGGGTCACTGTGTTGGCCATGGTCTCTTACACACTAAAGACAATAATATTTCTAAAATTCTTAATATCAGTGCGCCTAAAACTAAGAAACAGGTTCGAAGTCTTTTGGGTTTAATTCAGTTTTATGGACGATTCATACCCCACGTCTGTGGTGGGTTTGGTGTTATGGATGTTATTTATTAATATTATTTGTATACCCGGTGAGGTCAAGCTGTGTAGGTCCCTGAGTATAATAGTTGATGGTTAAGTATTTTCAGGGAACCTAGCTGCTACCACCCTATGATCTCACTTGGCTCTATATTTTTACTTATTAGTTATGTGACTACGTCGAATTGTCTAGGGTAATGAAGGTGTAATGCAGTATAAGTCAAACCACTACAAATACACTTTAATTCTATCACATAAATAGGACTGGGTCAATACAACAACCACAAACAGACTACCAATCAATAATATTAATCTAAGTAAGTCGTTTGTTGAAATTTAGGTAATACGATATATTATAATTTATTGTCCTGACCTTATTTTTTTTCTGGATCAGCACTGTCAATCAAATTTGAAATCGAGTATGTATTTACATCAATCAAATAACACAATGGATCTTCTGTCCATATATATTTTATAACAAAATTGAAATCTTAGTAAGTAATGGTATCCCACTAAATAAAGGTAACACTGGTATTACATGGAGGTTGGGGTGTTTTCATCATACTCTCTCTTTTACTTTATTTTCAATATTTTCTTTCTTTCTTTATTATATTTTATGTGGAAATGTCAATATGTTTTTATAGATAATAAAATATATGTCAGTTTATTTCAGTGGATGAACAATCTAGTGCCAAGACAGGCACTTAACTTTCAATATGTAGAAGAACCAACTGGAGACTCTCAACAAGATGTCCCCTATCCCACTGCCTGGGGTGGTTGTGGTAGAGAGCGTGTACCAGCAAAATCTCAAAAAATATAAGGCCAATCTTTCACACTGACGGTGGTGGTTGTGGTAGAGAGCGTGTACCAGCAAAACCACAGCTTCTCTCACAAAGTTCAGTTCACCAGGTGTCTGACACAATGTTAGAGTCAGTAGAAACCCTGCAATAAGAAGGTTATGGGTCCTTCTTTATACTACTTCCATACTAACATTCCACAATTTATACAGGTACATTTCAAATAAAAGAAAAGGGTCAGATCTCTCTGACCAACCCATTACAATCATTCTCATCTGATGTAACAATTCATACCAGTGTTCCTATTCTTCTTCCCCAATTGCTACAACGCCTCTGACACTTCAACAATGATTCTCTTCCATAGAATATGGTGGATTACTCTTTCCCCTGGTATCTAGGAAGTTTGTTTGTATTATACAACTCATATGAGTTCCCTTTTGTTTCAAACAACCCCAAAGGCCCTACCTAAGTCGGCTAGGGATTTATGTACTTACAGTCGTAAAACATTCCCAAGAAAGCAGTATCTCACACACCAAATTTTTTAATAATAATGTTAATAAATTCTTTCTTACCACAAAATCAATGAAATACACAGGTACGATGACCGGCAACATATAATGATGGCTCATACAGTTCAGCCGCTGTCCAGACTGTCACTTTAATTATTATTATTTTAAAAAAGCGACACTTCTGCTCTCATCGTCCATATGAAGGGAATGATTTTCTAGAAATGGCGTCCAGCCTTCAAAGTTTTCATTAATATCTAATGGACTGGCCAATGAGCTCATGCGACTAACAATTTTGAATCGAAATTTAAAAAAAAACAAAATTCCAAACAACTACATTTTAGTCTGCAAAATATATTTAGTTTTGGGCCAACCAATAACCTCCTTCCCGTACTCCTATACTAACCAATCTGATTTGACTTCCCTCTTCTGCCTCTTTTCAAAAACTCGTCCCAAAAAAATGTTATAAAAAAATGAGCAAGGCTGTCACACTGTCCGAACATATATTTTATTTTGATGATATCTTCGTTAATAATGGGACGTTTTTGTAGATTGAAATATATTATTGACCCGAAGACTGTCTATGTGATTTTTATGGCCCTATTCATTGTCGTTTGGATTTTCATATTTTCCACTGTTAACTGACAATTTTATACTTTTCCATAAGTCCGCCATCGTTTCCCCCTTCTCTATCGTTTTTATTAAAAATAAAACAACTTGTCTGTGTTTCGTCAGAAAATACACTACTAACAGGAAATGAGAGCTGTGTGTGTGTTTATACACTACCGTCTCCCTTATCTAAGTGGTTATACATTTTCAACTACGTCACTATAGAACGAGGCATGTATGTGGTTTTGCGTCGTTTTTTTCAAATCTGCCAAGGCAATACTACGCGCGTTTGTTACAATTTGCGATTCAAAACCAAACGCGTGTCAATGGTAGCATTCCTTCTGTCGCTCCTCCCCCCCTTCTCCGTTTCTTCTCTCACTCTGTCTTGGCATAAATGCGCCTTGATTTTGTCAAAATGTAATATTTAATTTCAAGGACGAATTAGGAAAAGCTAGTACCATTCACTCTACTTTAAGGCCTGTCAAAACCGACACAATTGCGGGCGCGGGTGAAGAAGCTGATCGCAACTCCACTATTTTATCTCTACATTATTTTGACTTTATAAACAATAACATTTTATTTATTTGAGATAGGGGTAATCGCGGATCTTACCACATATCTCCCCACTTACGAACAAGCTTCCTGATGCAAGTTCATGATCCGAGATACACATAGATTAAATTTGCTCCTTAGGCCTTTTGAATACTCTGATTTTCGTCAAAAGGGTGCCTACTCAAGAAATCTGCATCCACATTTTGTGAACCAGGAATGTATTCGATTGTGAACGAATATGGTTGAATGAGTAAAGACCATCTTAGCAAACGGGTATTCCCATGTTTTGCCTGTGCCAAAAATACTAAAGGCTGATGATCTGATTGGACCACGAATGTTCTACCATATAAATAGATCTGGAACTTCTTAATCGCCCAGACTAGAGCAAGACATTCCTTTTCAATTGTTGAGTAGTTTTGTTCCGCTCTGTTTAACTTGCAACTTGCATAAGCGACTGGGTTCAATTCCCCATTTGGTGAAGAGGACCTCTGTAACAAAGTGGCCCCCAAGCCCACATTACTAGCGTTCGTTCTTACCACGAATTCCTGAGTCAAATCAGGTAATTTCAAAATAGGCTTGCTAGTGAGTTTTTCTTTTAATTCATTATAAGCCAATTCGCACTGTGCCGACCATTCTATCTTATCAGGTTTTCCTTTACGAGTCAAATCTGTCAGAGGCGCACACACAGAATTAAAGTTTTAAATATATTTTTGATACAAGCCACAAAGTGACACGAAAGATCGCACATCTTTCTTGATCTGTGGCCTGGGTGCTCTCTGCAATTTCTCTAGATTCTTGGGGTCAGGGGTCATGCTACCCTTATGTACAGTATGTCCCAAGAATTGTAGTTCCTTACATCCTATACAACATTTCGTTGGTCTAGCAGTCAAGTTTGCCTCTCTGAGTCTATCAAATAGCATGTTCAAAGAGTTAACATGGTCCTCAAATGTTTCCTTCGCAATAAGAATATCATCCATGAAATTGGAGATGCATGGATTTTTCAGCGGTTCCAACAGTTTTCGCATCATTCTGGAAAACAGACTCGGCGCATTTTTCAACCCAAACGGTAACATGTTAAATTCATAATGCCCTTCCGATGTGCTAAACGCCAGAAAAGGTCGAATCTCAGGCTTCACTGGGATCTGGTAATACCCTTTACTGAGATCTACCCTGGAAAAATATTTTGCCTTATTCAGTCTGGCAAACAGTCGGTTAGTATTAGGTAATGGATCCACCTGACTTTCTGTGACAGCATTCAGTTTCCTGTAATCTATGCACAGTCTATGTTCCCCAGATGGTTTTCTCAACAAAACCACACTAGAGCTATAAGGAGATTCACTGTGAGAAATAATCCCTTCTTGTAACAAATAATCTATCTCCTCTTTTAAAGCTTTTTCTTTTGCGAATGGGATGGGATAGGCTCTCATACAGATGGGTGTTGGGTCCAGTAGTTTCATATCATATTCCAACAAATTTGTGTGCCCCGGCTTATCCGTTAACACGTCTGTATGTTTCACCAGAACCTGTTGAATCTTCTCCCTCTGTCCTTTTGTCAGGTGATTACTGATCTTCACCTGTGCAAACGTTTCACAGGGTTTCAGTGGATACTCAAAAGAGGTGAGAGGTTCATTTTTTATTTCGGTTACTATGGCCAAGGTCATTAAGTGTGCTCCTTCCAAATTACTTCTCTCCTGATATTTCTTTAGGAGGTTCACGTGATAGACTTTTTCCTTTCCCTTCTCGTCTATCTTATAGTTTGTTCTGGATACCTTTTCCAAAACTGTATATGGACCTTGCCATCCGATTTGAAGTTTATTGCTGCTGCCGGGTAGTAGAAGAAGCACCTTCTCCCCCACAGCAAGCTCCCTATCCTTTGCTTTCTTATTGTAATATGCAGCATGTTTCTTCCTGGCTTGTCTTAAGTTATCATTTGCAATTTTCCAGCCAGTTTTTAAACGAGTGGTCAGTTCGTTCACATATTGATATGATGAGGTAACAGTCTCTTCTGCCTTCTCATCTGTCCACGTCCTCAATAAGGCTTCCGATGGACCTTTAATTGGCCTGCCGAACAACAAGGTTGCCGGTGCCATTCCTGTTGAGTTATGGGGAACTTCCCGTTACGCAAAGAGTACCGCGGACAAGAATTGATCCCATGTATCAGGTTTCTCATGTGCCAACTTCCTCAGGATGGAGATAAGTGTCCCGTTGACCCTTTCCACCTGGCCGTTCTCTTGGGGTGGTAAGGACTACAATGAAAGTGTTTGGCTTGGAAGATCCTGAAAACTTCCTCCGTTAGTCTCCCCTTGAACTGTGATCCATTATCAGTCAAGATTTGGTGAGGGAAACCTAACCTAGTGAATATGGTGAGTAATGCCTCTGCCACATGTTTCGAGTCGATTGATGACAGGGCTACCGCCTCTCCCCACATAGAACAAGTGTCCACCAGAGTAAGGATGTAACTGTTCTTCCTCTTGGTTCGTGTGAGAGGTCCCACAATATCCACTGCAACTCTTTCAAAAGGGGTTCCCACTATTGGCGTCTCCCCTAGAGTTGCAGGTGCAGTCCAATGCTTTGGAGCTACCCTTTGACATTCTGGACAGGATTTTACATATCTCTTTATATCTTCCGTTATTCCTGGCCAAAAATAATGACAAGCTATACGCTGTCCTGTTGCGCTAATCCCCATGTGACCACTGAAAGGGATAGCATGTCCTAACTCCATTACCTTTTCCCTATATGAAGTGGGAAGGACCAGTTGTCCGTGACCATTTGAACCAGTTCCGGTCTTCTTATATATGAGTTTATTCTTCATATAAAATTCTCCTTTATTAGGAGGGGTATGGCATTTTGGGAGTTTCTTAAAACACGGCTTCAGTGACCTATCCTCAGCCTGTGCCTTCCTCATCTCTTCTGGATGAGTATTTAAAGGATTATCCTCCTCCTTTTTTGACTGTGATCTGGTCTGCACTGCTGCCATGATTACAGGTCTCTTGGGATTCCCTAAGAAGACATAACGACACCCCAATATCAGAGGGTAGATGGGTTCGTTTATCACTGCTGCTTTGATTACTCCTTCCACATAGCGAGTTTTCACAGTTATCATTGCGATGGGAAGTGTCATGGTTGCTACGTCCTTGGTTGCCGCTTGGATCTCCACTGTTTCTGTGGTGTATTGATCAGCGTGCACCAGGTGAGAACTCACAACAGAATCAAAATCTAATCCAGTATCATAAAGGCACCTTATGGTGACCCTATTACATACTACATCTTCACACACTGGGGCGTGATAAGGTTCCTGCTGTTCAGTAGGTTTTGCCTTTAATCCCTTGTTCCTCGTTTTCATTGCAGCAAAGGAAGGAGGTTTCTTTGTACAAACTTTGGTGTCATGGGTGTCCCTCTTGCACCATTTACACTATTGCTTTCCTTGAGTGAAAGGCTTTCTTTCATTAAATTTTCGATCATTGAAATGTGGGTTTCTATCTCGATGGTCATATCGTTGCCTATCAAAGTTGGGCTTACCTCGGTTACCTTGATCTTTATTGTCAAATTTATTTGAGTTTTGTGGGGCCTTATTGTTATCTATATGTTTCTTTCTTGCGCCAGCTACTTCTGCCTGGGCCGTCTGATACCTCTTAGCGACATTGAGTAACTCACCCAACCTCTCTGCACCTTGTTCCATGAGAAACTTTCTCAGGTCTGGAGCCATAGACTCTCTCAATTGCTCTATCATGATCATCTCTTTAAGATCATGGGTTTTCCCCAGAGCAGTCCATTTCTCCAAGTAGGTTTCCAATCTGGCAGAGAATTGGTGGCATGTCTCCCCAGACAAAAGATTGGCATTTCTAAACCCCTTTTTCTATAAAACTCACCATTCTTCTCGTATCTAATCAAAAGAGCCTGCTTTAACAAGTCATAATTGTCTTGGTCATCCCGGCTCATTTTTGCAAAATCTTCATAAGCTGTGCCCCTAAGACCCTGGGATAACTTGAGACTCCACCTTTCTTTTTCTAACCCATATGTTGTAGCTAGTACCTCGAATCTGCTTAAAAATGATTCTATGTCATCATCTTTTTCAACAAAATGATCTAAATGGAACCCCATGGCTGAGTTGGAGGCCCCCTGACTTGGAGCAGAGTCGGAGGTGGATGGGCTGTTACCATTTTCAGGAGCATGGCCTTGCAACTCCAACTCCCTTAGTCGTAACTCATGTTCTCGCTGTAATCTCCTCCTTGTCAGCCTCCATCTGCAATCGTTTTTCTTCAGTCTCCATCTTTTAAACCTCAGCCTGTAATGCCCTTGCCTCTTTATCAGCCTCAATTGCCCTTGCCTCTTTATCAGCCTCGATTTGTAATCTTTTAATTTCTTTTTCTGCTTCAATTTGTAATCTTCTTTCTGCTTCTAATTTCCTATCTTCTCTATCAATATATTTGTCACGCTCTGAGGTTACATACTGGACCAGCTCTGGCCCATCCATGCCCATCTCTCTGGCAGTCTGCACAGCAGCAGATCTGAACTTTGCCAAGTCAGCAATATTATATCAAGCAACGTTAATAATATACTAAGGTAACTTATCAACTCTGACTAAACAACAACTATAAGCACTGACAGTTCATCCACTATTTAATTTCCACACAGGAATACTTTTAGTTTTATTATATTATATTATATGGGATTCCTATCTCAGAAAAATATCTAATTAGGAAAAATAAAATCCCGGGGCGAGAGTCCCAATATATGTACTAGGAGAAGTTTAAAATCCCGAACGAGCTACCCAATATATGTGGTGGGTTTGGTGTTATGGATGTTATTTATTAATATTATTTGTATACCCGGTGAGGTCAAGCTGTGTAGGTCCCTGAGTATAATAGTTGATGGTTAAGTATTTTCAGGGAACCTAGCTGCTACCACCCTATGATCTCATTTGGCTCTATATTTTTACTTATTAGTTATGTAACTACGTCGAATTGTCTAGGGTAATGAAGGTGTAATGCAGTATAAGTCAAACCACTACAAATACATTTTAATTCTATCACATAAATAGGACTGGGTCAATACAACAACCGCAAACAGACTACCAATCAATAATATTAATCTAAGTAAGTCGTTTGTTGAAATTTAGGTAATACGATATATTATAATTTATTGTCCTGACCTTATTTTTTTTTCTGGATCAGGACTGTCAATCAAATTTGAAATCAAGTATTTATTTACATCAATCAAATAACACAATGGATCTTCTGTCCATATATATTTTATAACAAAATTGAAATCTAAGTAAGTAATGGTATCCCACTAAATAAAGGTAACACTGGTATTACATGGAGGGTTGTGGTGTTTTCATCATACCCTCTCTTTTATTTTATTTTCAATATTTTCTTTCTTTTTTTATTATATTTTATGTGGAAATGCCAATATGTTTATATAGATAATAAAATATATGTCAGTTTATTTCAGTGGATGAACAATCTAGTGCCAAGACAGGCAGTTAACTTTCAATCTGTAGAAGAACCAACTGGAGACTCTCAACAAGATGTCCCCTATCCCATTGCCTGGGGTGGTTGTGGTAGAGAGCGTGTACCAGCAAAATCTCAAAAAATATAAGGCCAATCTTTCACACTGACGGTGGTGGTTGTGGTAGAGGACGTGTACCAGCAAAACCACAGCTTCTCTCACAAAGTTCAGTTCACCAGGTGTCTGACACAATGTTAGAGTCAGTAGAAACCCTGCAATAAGAAGGTTATGGGTCCTTCTTTATACTACATCCATACTAACATTCCACAATTTATACAGGTACATTTCAAATAAAAGAAAAGGGTCAGATCTCTCTGACCAACCCATTACAACCATTCTCATCTGATGTAACAATTCATACCAGTGTTCCTATTCTTCTTCCCCAATTGCTACAACGCCTCTGACTCTTCAACAATGATTCTCTTCCATAGAATATGGTGGATTACTCTTTCCCCTGGTATCTAGGAAGTTTGTTTGTATTATACAACTCATATGAGTTCCCTTTTGTTTCAAACAACCCCAAAGGCCCTACCTAAGTCGGCTAGGGACCTATGTACTTACAGTCGTAAAACATTCCCAAGATAGCAGTATCTCACACACCAAATTTTTTAATAATAATGTTAATAAATTCTTTCTTACCACAAAATCAATGAAATACACAGGTACGATGACTGGCAACATATAATGATGGCTCATACATTTCAGCCGCTGTCCAGACTGTCACTTTAATTATTATTATTTTAAAAAAGCGACACTTCTGCTCTCATCGTCCGTATGAAGGGAATGATTTTCTAGAAATGGCGTCCAGCCTTCAAAGTTTTCTTACTTACTTAGTCGTTCCCCTTCTACCGTGAGGTGTAGAGGTTTGGAAGAGAGAGCGCCAGACTATACTATCGGCTGTCTTCCTCCTGGCCTGGTTCCATTCTAGTCCTCGGTCCTTCAAAGATTGTCTAATGTTGTCCTCCCAGCGGACTCTGGGTCGTCCTCGGGGTCTGGATCCTTGGCTCTTTGTTTCCCATGCTTGTCGTGGTATCCGATCTTCTCCCATTCTGCAGACATGGCCAAACCATCTTAATTGGGACTGTTCTACTTGGGTCTGCAGGGGGTAGGATTTAAGGCCTTGACGTATCGTCTGGATGCGTACCATGTCTCTTCTTGTTACTTCAACCACCTTCCTGAGATACCTCATTTCTGAGGTTTGGATCTGGCTTTTGTAGGTTGTAGTCATTGCCCATGACTCGCATCTAATGTCAAGACTGGGACATAGGTGGAGCGGTATACAGCCATCTTCGTTTTCTTACCAACCTCTCTCTTGCTGAGGAATCCTCGATTTATGGCCTGAAAAAGTCTCCCAGCTGCTGCTTTTCGAGTGGCCAACTCTTCTTTGATGGCTCCCTTTCGATCTATAATAGCTCCGATGTATTTAAAGTGGTCGACCTGCTCCAGGACCTGTTCTCCCAGCTTAATCTAATGTCTTCTTTCTTCTCGTGATATCACCATGGATTTTGTTTTAGAGCTGCTTATGACCATCCCTCTCTTCTCTAGCTCTTCCTTTCAGACTTGCAGGCTGGATTGGAGATGTGCGTCTGATTTAGCAATCAGGGCAACATCATCAGCAAATGCCAGCTCCGAAATATAGACCTGTCTCATCTTCCAGTACCCCACTGAATACTTTCTTGTTCTCTCCTTACATGCCTTGATGACATCGTCCATAAGGAGTATGAAGAGGTAAGATGATAGGATATCACCTTGTTTTACACCAGTGATGGTCCTGAACTCTTCTGACTTATGGTTTGCTGTCCTCACATAATTTCTGCAAGACTTGTAGAAGCTCTGTATAGCATGAATCAGAGGTGCTGGAATATTCTTCCTTGCCAAACAGTCCCAAAGTTTGCTCCAGGGGACCCTGTCAAACGCCTTTTCCAGATCTATGAAACAAAGATGCATCTCACTCTTATACTCAAGGGCCTTTTCACTCAGCTGTCTGAGTGTGAAGATAAGGTCTTGAGTACTTCGGTTTGCTCGGAATCCGCACTGGACCTCATCCAATTGTGGCTCAGCTAGGCGTCGGAGTCTCTGCTCTAGGATTCTAGAGTAGATTTTACCAGGGACACTGAGAAAGGATATGCCTCTATGGTTTCCACACTGTCGATTGTCACCCTTTTTGAAAATTGGTGTTATGATGGCAATCTCCCAATCCTTTGGTATGGTCTTGTTGTACCACGCTGCCTGTAAAACCCTTAAGAGTAATAGGTTGCCTGATGCTCCCATGAACTTAACCATTTCTGGTGTTATACCATCATGCCCTGCTGCTTTGCCCATCTTGATTTTCTCCAGTGCTGCCTTCAGTTCTTCCATCTTTATGTCATCTTCACCATCATTGGTTTTCTCTTATGTGTTTATCATTTCTGATGCTTCACCATGCTCACCATCCAGGAGTTCTGAGAAATATTCTTTCCATCTTCCCATTACTTCCTTCGGGGCAGTAAGCAATTTGCCTTGCTTGTCCTTTATAAATTTGAGAGGGCATTGTTTTTCCTTCCTCGTGTTCTTTAGGGTCTTATAGAACAATTTCTGGTTTTCTTGTGCATCTTTTTCTAGCTTCCCAGGACTTCTGTTTTGCTGCTAGCACTTTGTTCTTTGCTTCTGTTCTGAGTGTCACATATTCTCTATATTTTTCCATTTGTCCTGTTGTGTTTTTAGCTCCTAAGTATAGTTTTCATGCCATTTTCTTCTCTCTTATTTTCTCTTTGACTTCCTCTGTCCACCAAGGTGTCCTCTTTCTCTTGTTCCCAAGTCGGACTTCACCGCATGCTTCTGCAGCAGCTGTCTTTATGATATCCTTGAATTTAATCCAGAGTGTTTCCAAGTCATCAGGTCGTTCTTCTGTGTTGCTCACCGCTGCAGCAATAAGCCCCTGATATCTGGTCTTAATTTCTGGCTCTCTCAGCTTGTAGGTCCTAATGCTCATTTCTTCTGCTCGTTTACTTGGTTTCTTGCGTGATGTTGGGCAGTTCCTAGGCTGAGCAACTCTTTCAGTTGTTCTTTTGATTGTTAGCAGGCAGTGATCACTTCCAATCCTTTGGTATGGTCTTGTTGCACCATGCTGCCTGTAGGACCCTTAGGAGTAACAGGTCGCCTGATGCTCCCATGTACTTAACCATTTCTGGTGTTATACCATCATGCCCTGCTGCTTTGCCCATCTTGATTTTCTCCAGTGCTGCCTTCAGTTCTTCCATCTTTATGTCATCTTCATCACCATTGGTTTCCTCTTCTGTGCTAGTGGTTATCATTTCTGATGTTTGACCTTGCTCACCATCAAGGAGTTCTGAGAAATATTCTTTCCATCTTTCCATTACTTCCGTCGGGGCAGTAAGCAATTTGCCTTGCTTGTCCTTTATAAATTTGAGAGGGCATTGTTTTTCCTTCCTCATGTTCTTTAGGGTCTTATAGAACAATTTCTGGTTTTCTTGTGCATCTTTTTCTAGCTTTTCTCCAAATTCTTCCCAGGACTTCTGTTTTGCTGCTAGCACTTTGTTCTTTACTTCTGTTCTGAGTGTCACATATTCTCTATATTTTTCCATTTGTCCTGTTGTGTTTTTAGCGCCTAAGTATTGTTTCCATGCCATTTTCTTCTCTCTTATTTTCTCTTTGACTTCCTCTGTCCACCAAGGTGTCCTCTTTCTCTGGTTCCCAAGTCGGACTTCACCACATGCTTCTGCAGCAGCTGTCTTTATGATATCCTTGAATTTAATCCAGAGGGTTTCCAAGTCATCAGGTTGTTCTTCTGTGTTGTTCACCGCTGCAGCAATAAGCCCCTGATATCTGGTCTTAATTTCTGGCTCTCTCAGCTTGTAGGTCCTAATGCTCATTTCTCCTGCTCGTTTACTTGGTTTCTTGCGTGATGTTGAGCAGTTCCTAGGCTGAGCAACTCTTTCAGTTGTTCGTTTGATTGTTAGCAGGTAGTGATCACTTCCAATCTCTGGCCCCCTCCAGACTCTTGCATCTCGGACATATTTGAATGAGCTTCTCCGAACAATGGCATAGTCGATCACTGACTTCTCATTCTTTGTTGGTTCACATCCAGTGTATGCATGTATGCGCTTATGGGGGAACTTTGTGTTTGTAATGATCAGATTCTGCTCACTGCAGAATCTAAGGAGTCGCTTTCCATTGTCATTGAGAGTATCTTCTCCATATCTTCCGATAACTCCACTCCATCTAGCATGGTCATTTCCAACTCTGGCATTAAAATCTCCGAGCATGATAACTTCATCTAGGCAGTCATCCACTGTCCTTTGAAGCAGCTCGAAGAATTCCTCCTTGACCTCTGCTCTCTCATCCTCATTTGGCCCATACACTATGACCAGGTTGACTATGGTTTCTCCTTCTTTTAGTTTTACAACCATAATGCGCTCTGAGACAAAGTTCCACCCCTTGATACTATCTTTTTGATTTTGGGCCACAATGCAACCCACACCCCCTTTAGCTCTTTCGGATATGGGTACACCACTGTAGAGCAGCGTGTTGCCATTGAGATCCATGACTCCTTGTCCTTTTTTCTTTGTTTCCGTAATAGCCAGGATTTCTAGTTTTGCTTTCCTCATCTCTTCCACCAGCTCCTCTTCCTTCCCATTTATACTTCTTGTGTTCCATGTTCCATAAGTCGTAGTCCGTAGTCCGTTCCAGTTCGTCGCCTTTAGAATCAGTCCGGTTTTCTCTCTTTTGTTACTCGCAATCGTGGTTTAAAGCAAACAGGTGATTGGCCTGTTGTGCCTTTGCATGGTGGAGGGGCTGCCTCCTTACGGCCTCCATGTAGGCCGCCCTCCTCCTTTTTCATCCGGGCTTGGGACCGGCATTGGCGGAGTTTTCGATCGATCCCTGGGTCAGAAAATGTCCTCGCAGATATTCTGTCCCTTTGCCATCAAGAATCAACTAGGTCGCTACGCCTTACAGAGTGTGACACCTCTACGCTACCCAGTCATCGATTATAAATTGCTGCTTGTGAACATGTGATCTTTTCATATTACAATGACTTTACTATTTCACGAAACGTCACCGTATTCGCATTTGCATTGACTATTTATCCCTTCGTTACTTCTACATTAACATTTCGGAGCTCTTAAATATATTTCGGTCAAGAAATAAAGTGAGAGGTTTTGAAATTAGAAATAAACTAATGTAACGTGAACGTAACATTTATTATGTAATAACATTTATACTCAAACATAACATGGTGAAATTATTGACAGTCTTAAAATCTAACATTACGACTTCGTGACATTGTTAATTACTTCATTTTAGGTTACTAACATTTTAATGCCGTGAACTATTTAGTACGCTTTGTCGTGAAATATTCTAATCCACATATATAAATTATTAGGTAAATATAAAGCCTAACAAATAAAATTAATAAAGAGAAGAGCAATGGGAAAATAACAGTGCTGTCACAAAGAATGTACTCGAAATCCCCCTTGTTTTCTGCTTCGTCTGCAAATTGTAACGCTTTCACGTTGATATAAAAGCTTACTGTATTATTACCCGCCTTCTTCAATGAAACGTGTGCTGCATTTCTAAGAAAAACATTGAGACGTACTGCGTAATGACCTAAATTAATCCTAACATTAATTATACTGCGTTACCAAAACGAACGAACAGATGGACAAAAGGATAAAGAGAGAGGGGAGGGCTGAAAATCAGGAACGCATGCAACACGCGTCGCGCGATACACAAATGCTGCCATCACGCGTGTAAGTCTACATGCACTAATTTTTTTTCAGACGGACAGTGATAAAATACACTACCCTTTCCCAGAGTTAGGTTTATAAATCATAAAAAAAACTCTTATTAGAAAAGATAACATTAGATGGGTTTACGGTTGAAAACATAACAGTACCCAGACAGCACATCTTCGAAACAGGAGGTAGAAGAAATTGCATATTTTGAATGCAGCCACGTAGCTCCTTTAAATTTGTATTTTTGGGTTCCTTAGGGCTTGCTGACAAATAATATGTAAAACGTTACGCAAATAGTCCAGGAATTAATAAATTATACCCAAAATAAAATATTGGGGGTGCCTGACAGCATAAAATCATTTCTGCTCATAAGATTTTTTTTTTTACGTGTTTGAAAAAAATTTACGTTACAGAAATAGCCTACCATGTAAACTCCAAATTGATTGGAGCGCAACAAATGAAAGCCTAACCACGATTGGTCGGGCTATAAATACTATCTTGGTTGTTAGGGGAAACGGGGAAAGGTAACATTTTTTCAAACACTTGTCGAAACGGGGCTCATTGGTCAGACTCGCTGATATACACACTTGGGAGCGTTAGTTCGAAACCACTTGTTTAAATAAGATTGATAAAGCATCAGTGCGTTGAAGCCAGCTTATATTTGGCTAAATAAAAGCCTGGAAGATAAGCAGATGGGAATTTGTGCCAGTTTGTGCCAGAATTCATTGCTAATCAACGTATCTGTGTTTATTCGTATGAATTGTGGTAAGCTTGAACCATTCAATATCTTTTAATGAAAATTGAATGTGAATTGTTGATTTATGCCTGTATATATATATGTGTAGTTCAGTGGCCAACGTGAGGTAAAGCCTGTAATGCTCCAGCCTGAACAGAGGGTGTCGGAGAGAAGTAAAACGGCATGGAATGGCCAAACAGTACACTGACACCTGGATGATTGAATAGAAAGAAATAATGCTGGAATTGCAGAGGCGTAGTAACCATTAAGAAGGGTAATACTGGAATAAAGTATTTCAAATGAAGCTGACAGTTGGCCTAATGCTCTGAACTCAATGTTTGTGCTGTGTTGTGATCAGTGTAACAAGAGAGTTTAAGTTAGTTAAGAAGTAGAAGGTACATCCTTCTTGATTTCAGGGACAGTGGTCTTGATGGTACTGAGCAGCACCTAGTCAGAGCTTTGCTGAATCCAGTGTCGGACAGCATACTCCTTGGTCCTTTTAGCTATCAGTGAGGTGTCTCCAGAGCCCAGAGGAGAATTCGAGCAGAGGAGTCCTTTCCTGCCGCCATCACGCCAGATAAGCTAACTTGGCCAGCTGAGCTCAACATTATGTCCCCTCATCTTGAACTGACTTTGTAAAATTAACATTAAGAGGGGAATTTACTTGTCTTAAAATCAGGAACTGTGAACATCTCCAATACTAGTCCCTAAAGACAAACTATTGAAGTCATGATGACAAATACCAACAGAGCTTGAACAAAACAAAACCAGTATTACCTCATTTTACTACTACACAACTGACACACATAGAACATTTGTAATAATATATGTCACTACAATATTCATATTAAATACATTCTGTACATAACTTGTAATTTAAATTGATTGTGATTCCTGGTTCCCTTGTAGTTGAATCAGGACACATATTCATTCATGCCAGTAATGAATACATATTGTTATTTGAAAAGTTACGAGTGACTTCTTTAAGATATTCTCATAGAGTGTTATATGTATGTGAGTGTCACAGTGTTGTTAAGAGTAGTGGATTAAATTAAATTGTTTATCTGTCTGTTGTTGTGACTTACACTTCATCATACACATACCCTAGACACATAACGTAGCATCACACTATTCCAGAATAATTCTGACTGAGATATAGAGATATGTGGTAGCAAGTAAGGTTATCTATAATACACTACTCTTAATAGATATAGATACCTTCACAGCTGATCTCAGTCAGTACACTAAGTCCCCTATAAATATTTATAACATCCCACTTCACCACATATATTGGGGTCTCGCTCTTGGGATTTTGAATCTTTCACTATTAAAAATATTGGGGGTAATTCACTTCAGGGAAGATAAGAATTAAAAAGTATCCTTGGGTGGAATTGAATAAGGTTGAGCTCACGGTGCCTGTGTTGTCCATTAGATATTTAGAGATTAAATTGTTGGTTAGACATTTTATAAACTTACCTGATAGACAATGGCGGACCTGGCCAAATTTCGATCTGCTGCGGTTCAGACTGCAAAAGAGTTAGGATTAGATGGGCAAGTTATGGTTGCCTATGTCACGACGGAATGTGACAAATTTATTGAACGCGAAGAAAGAAGATTAGAAAAAGAGGCCGAAAGAAAGTTAGAGGCTGACAAGGAAATTAAGAAGTTACAGTTTGAAGCTGAGGCTGAGACTAAGAGGTTGCAGATTGAGGCTGAGGCTAAGAAATTGGAGGCAGAAAGAGAAGACAAAAGATTAGCTGCAGAAGAGAAGAAATTAGCTGCAGAAAGGGAAGAGAGGAGATTAGCTGCAGAGAGGGAAGCAGAAAAGGAGGAGAAAAGATTACAAAGGGAACATGAATTACGACTAAGGGAGTTTGAGTTTCAAGGCCATGCTCCTGAAAATGGTGCCAGTCCCTTTGCCTCTGATGCTACGGTTACTCAAGGAGCCTCAACCTCAGCTATGAATTTTCATTTAGATCATTTTGTTGAGAAAGACGATGATATTGAGAGCTACCTAAATAGGTATGAACTATTAGCTACCACGTATGGGTTAGAGAGAGAAAGGTGGAGCTTAAAGTTATCTCAGGGACTTCGTGGGGCAGCTTATGAAGTTTTTGCAAAAATGAGCAGAGGTGATCAGGAAAATTATGACATGCTAAAGCAGGCTCTTTTGTTAAGATGTGAAAAGAATGCAGAATTTTATAGAAAAAAATTTAGGAATGCTAAACTACTGTCAGGTGAAACCTATCACCAGTTCTCTGCACGAATAGAGACATACTTGGAGAAATGGACTTCTCTGGGGAAAACCCAAGATCTTAAGGAAATGGTCCTTATAGAGCAATTAAGAGAGTCCATGGCTCCAGACCTGAGAAAGTTTCTCATGGAACAAGGTGCAGAGAGGCTGGATGAGTTGCTAAATGTTGCTGAAAGGTATCAAGCAGCTCAAGCAGAGGTAACAGGTAATAAAAAGAAACAGGTGGATAACTTTAGGGCACCACAGAACTTTAATAAATTTGATCCTAAGGATCAAAATAAAGGTAAGCACCAATTTGATAGGCCACGGTATGACAATAAAAATAAATTCCCACAATTCGATGAAAGGAAATATAATGAAAGAAAATCTTTCAACCAAGGAAAAAGGTGGTGTAAGAATTGTCAGATGGACAATCATGACACTGACCGTTGCAGAAGGAAACCTGTGTATATGGCAACCCTTCAGGTCAGGTCGACCTCAAGACAGGAGGAGGATATTATGTTGGATACCACTCCAGAAGAGATGAGGAAGGCACAGGCTGGAGATAAAACACTCAAGCCTTGTTTCAGAAAATTGTCAACTTGTCATACAACTCCAGGCAAGGGAGATTTCTACATGAAAAACAAGTTGATGTATAGGAAGACTGGAGCTAGATCCAATGGCCACTATGCGGAGAGTACAAACAGATGTCTTACCCCAGGATAAGCCGACAATCCCTCAATCGGACTTAAACCAACTGGAGGAAGAAGATGGAGGGAGGAAATCTCTCATCAAGAATTTTAAGAGGGGAGAAAGCCCCAAAAGAAAAATTGGTAGCGGTCGTTTTGTGCATGAAAATTCTGGGAGGAAAAATCATCACTATAAAGCTTCGAGTGGAAGAGACCATACCGGTGCATGGACAAATAGGTCCACACAATTAAAGGTCCATATGTAGCTTTGTTAAGAACGTGGACTGATGAAAAGGCAGAGGAAAACATTACATCTTCATACCAATATGTGAATGAGCTGACCACTCGGTTGAAAACTGGCTGGAAACTTGCCAATGAAAATTTGAAACAAGCCAGGAAGAAACATGCTGCCTATTATAACAGGAAGGCGAAAGACAGAAATTTGGCTGTGGGAGAGAAAGTACTGCTTCTTTTGCCTGGGAGTCAGAATAAGTTACAAATTGGATGGCAGGGTCCATATACAGTTTTAGAGAAGGTGTCTAGAACAAATTATAAGATAGATAAGAAGGGGAAAGAAAAAATCTATCATGTGAATCTCCTGAAGAAATATTTGGAAAGGAACATCAGGAAGAGACACACTTGTTGACCTTGTCCATCGCCATGGAGATGAAAAAGGAACCACTTTCATCATTTGAATATCCATTACACCCCTGTGAGACAGCAGCACAGGTGAAAATCAGTACACATTTAACAAAAACTCAGAAAGAGAGAGTGCAACAGGTTCTAAATAATCATGCAGAGGTGTTAACAGACCGACCAGGGCATACAAACCTATTGGAATATGATATGAAACTGATAGACCCCACACCTGTCTGTATGAAACCATATTCGATTCCGTTTGCTAAGGAGAAAGCTTTGAAGGAAGAGATAGACTATCTGTTGAAGGAAGGAATTATTTCGCACAGTTAGTCTTCGTATAGTTCCGGTGTTGTACTCTTAAGGAAGCCCTCTGGAGAACATAGACTCTGTATAGATTACAGGAGACTGAATGCTATTACAGAAGGACAGGTGGATCCATTGCCGGATACAAATCAGCTGTTTGCCAGACTAAATAAAGCTAAATATTTCTCAAAAGTGGATCTGAGTAAAGGATACTATCAGATTCCAGTAAAGCCTGAGGTTAGACCATACCTAGCTTTTAGTACCTCAGAAGGACACTATGAGTTTAATAGATTGCCATTTGGATTGAAGAATGCGCCTAGTGTCTTCTCTAGAATGATGAGAAAATTATTGGATCCTCTGAATAATCCCTGTATAACAAATTTTATGGATGATATCCTTATAGCAACAGAAACATTTGAGGAACACATTGACTCTCTGAACATGCTGTTTAATCGACTTAGGGAGGCAAATTTAACAGCCCGACCAACCAAATGTTGCGTTGGATGTAAAGAATTGGAATTTTTGGGACACACAGTTTATCAGGGAAACATGACCCCTGACCCAAAGAATTTAGAAAAACTACAGAAAGCCCCGAGACCACAAACCAAGAAGGACGTGAGATCCTTTGTCTCATTATGTGGTTTCTACCAGAAGTATATCAAAAACTTTAATTCCATATGTGCACCTTTAACGGAATTGACACGTAAAGGACATCCAGATCGCATTACATGGACACCACAATGTGAAATGACTTACCAAGAATTGAAGGAAAAGCTCACAAGTAAACCCATTTTGAAATTACCTGACTTAAGTCAAGAATTCATAGTAAGGACGGATGCAAGTAATATTGGGTTAGGTGCAACTCTACTACAGAAATCAGATGCATTGGATGGGGAATTAAGCCCAGTGGCATATGCTAGCAGAAAGTTGAATAAAGCTGAAATCAACTACTCAACTAGCGAAAAAGAATGTCTTGCAGTAATATGGGCGATAAAGAAATTCAATATTTATCTATATGGGAAGGCATTTAAGTTGCAAACAGATCACAAACCTTTATCGTTTCTAGCACAGGCTAAGCATGAGAACTCTAGGTTACTCCGATGGTCTTTACTTCTGGCTCCATATAATTTTAGCATTGAGTATATATCTGGAAAAACCAATTTGGGAGCGGATTTTTTAAGCCGCCTTCCGTGTGATGAGAATCACCGTAAACCCCAGAAATAATAATAAATTTCTCTATGTGTATATAGAATAAAGGACTGACATATAATGTCTGTTTTAAGAGGGGAGGTGTCGTGAAATATTCTAATCCACATATATAAATTATTAGGTAAATATAAAGCCTAACAAATAAAATTAATAAAGAGAAGAGCAATGGGAAAATAACAGTGCTGTCACAAAGAATGTACTCGAAATCCCCCTTGTTTTCTGCTTCGTCTGCAAATTGTAACGCTTTCACGTTGATATAAAAGCTTACTGTATTATTACCCGCCTTCTTCAATGAAACGTGTGCTGCATTTCTAAGAAAAACATTGAGACGTACTGCGTAATGACCTAAATTAATCCTAACATTAATTATACTGCGTTACCAAAACGAACGAACAGATGGACAAAAGGATAAAGAGAGAGGGGAGGGCTGAAAATCAGGAACGCATGCAACACGCGTCGCGCGATACACAAATGCTGCCATCACGCGTGTAAGTCTACATGCACTAATTTTTTTTCAGACGGACAGTGATAAAATACACTACCCTTTCCCAGAGTTAGGTTTATAAATCATAAAAAAACTCTTATTAGAAAAGATAACATTAGATGGGTTTACGGTTGAAAACATAACAGTACCCAGACAGCACATCTTCGAAACAGGAGGTAGAAGAAATTGCATATTTTGAATGCAGCCACGTAGCTCCTTTAAATTTGTATTTTTGGGTTCCTTAGGGCTTGCTGACAAATAATATGTAAAACGTTACGCAAATAGTCCAGGAATTAATAAATTATACCCAAAATAAAATATTGGGGGTGCCTGACAGCATAAAATCATTTCTGCTCATAAGATTTTTTTTTTTTACGTGTTTGAAAAAAATTTACGTTACAGAAATAGCCTACCATGTAAACTCCAAATTGATTGGAGCGCAACAAATGAAAGCCTAACCACGATTGGTCGGGCTATAAATACTATCTTGGTTGTTAGGGGAAACGGGGAAAGGTAACATTTTTTCAAACACTTGTCGAAACGGGGCTCATTGGTCAGACTCGCTGATATACACACTTGGGAGCGTTAGTTCGAAACCACTTGTTTAAATAAGATTGATAAAGCATCAGTGCGTTGAAGCCAGCTTATATTTGGCTAAATAAAAGCCTGGAAGATAAGCAGATGGGAATTTGTGCCAGTTTGTGCCAGAATTCATTGCTAATCAACGTATCTGTGTTTATTCGTATGAATTGTGGTAAGCTTGAACCATTCAATATCTTTTAATGAAAATTGAATGTGAATTGTTGATTTATGCCTGTATATATATGTGTAGTTCAGTGGCCAACGTGAGGTAAAGCCTGTAATGCTCCAGCCTGAACAGAGGGTGTCGGAGAGAAGTAAAACGGCATGGAATGGCCAAACAGTACACTGACACCTGGATGATTGAATAGAAAGAAATAATGCTGGAATTGCAGAGGCGTAGTAACCATTAAGAAGGGTAATACTGGAATAAAGTATTTCAAATGAAGCTGACAGTTGGCCTAATGCTCTGAACTCAATGTTTGTGCTGTGTTGTGATCAGTGTAACAAGAGAGTTTAAGTTAGTTATGAAGTAGAAGGTACATCCTTCTTGATTTCAGGGACAGTGGTCTTGATGGTACTGAGCAGCACCTAGTCAGAGCTTTGCTGAATCCAGTGTCGGACAGCATACTCCTTGGTCCTTTTAGCTATCAGTGAGGTGTCTCCAGAGCCCAGAGGAGAATTCGAGCAGAGGAGTCCTTTCCTGCCGCCATCACGCCAGATAAGCTAACTTGGCCAGCTGAGCTCAACATTATGTCCCCTCATCTTGAACTGACTTTGTAAAATTAACATTAAGAGGGGAATTTACTTGTCTTAAAATCAGGAACTGTGAACATCTCCAATACTAGTCCCTAAAGACAAACTATTGAAGTCATGATGACAAATACCAACAGAGCTTGAACAAAACAAAACCAGTATTACCTCATTTTACTACTACACAACTGACACACATAGAACATTTGTAATAATATATGTCACTACAATATTCATATTAAATACATTCTGTACATAACTTGTAAATTAAATTGATTGTGATTCCTGGTTCCCTTGTAGTTGAATCAGGACACATATTCATTCATGCCAGTAATGAATACATATTGTTATTTGAAAAGTTACGAGTGACTTCTTTAAGATATTCTCATAGTGTTATATGTATGTGAGTGTCACAGTGTTGTTAAGAGTAGTGGATTAAATTAAATTGTTTATCTGTCTGTTGTTGTGACTTACACTTCATCATACACATACCCTAGACACATAACGTAGCATCACACTATTCCAGAATAATTCTGACTGAGATATAGAGATATGTGGTAGCAAGTAAGGTTATCTATAATACACTACTCTTAATAGATATAGATACCTTCACAGCTGATCTCAGTCAGTACACTAAGTCCCCTATAAATATTTATAACATCCCACTTCACCACACGCTTATGACAATGAAGTTAACTTAATTAAGTTTAGTATTTTCTATACGCTAGTGCAACTCAATTCTATTATGAGATAATCGCGCATTAGTAGCGTTAGATAATTTTGGGACATGATATAATTCATGTAGCAATATTTTCATACGTGCTTCATCGGTGTATCTGATAATTTCTGCACCCTCGTTAGACATTGTTCTTTCCTCCTTGCATGTTATTTTGTTCATTGATTTTATTTAATTGTTCCTCACGCCTACATTTATGTTGTTACATGCCTACACTTTTCAATTTATTTGAGTTCATTATTGACATTCTTCTTTTAACATTTTTGGTTGATTATTATCACCATTATTCACCTATTCATTTCGTTCTTTACTACAATTATTTCATTTTCAATTGGTGTTTTTTTTCACTTTGGTACATTATCTCTTATTTATTTGATTGGAATTAAGTATCTAATTTCTTCCATTACAATTATTATTTGCTTAATCATGCCTTAATAATATTTATGTGTTGTTTCATATAATTTGATTGACCTCTCCGCGATATTAAAAAAAAAAAGTAGTATTATAAGTTTAATTGATTACGTACCAATAGATGCGCTAAAGAGCACAAATTGGTGCAATCGGGTTTGGTTTGTTGCCAAACAGCGTTGACGCAGAGAGATGTAAAAAGCCGGTTGAAGGAGACAGACGTCTTCCAACACAGTTCGTTGTAAGTCTTTACCCAATGTCGTAGGAAGACTTTATAATATTATTTGAGATGCTATATTCTTCTACTTTGATCCTTAGCCACAGACCGTCAAAGCAGTCAGTGGCCATCACGCCTATTAACGTCTTGTAGGGCAACAACAAATTGATTCCACTTTGCTCGGTCGGTGGCTATCCTTCGTACAGTGCCCCAACTCTGGTTCATTCTTTGCATCTCAGCCTCCACAGTCCTCCGCCAGGTTGTTTTTGGTCGGCCTCTCTTTCGTTTTCCTTCAGGGGTCCAAAGCATAGCTGTTCTTGTGATGGCATCGGGGTCTCTTCTGATGACATGGTCAACCCAGCTCCAGCGTCTGCCAGCTATGATGGTGTGCATGTCCTCTTGCTTGCTACGAGTAAGCAGAACTTGGTTAGTGATGGTATTCGGCCAAAAGATTCGGTGAATTTTTCTTAGGCATATTGTGTGAAAAGAGGACAATTTCGACATTTCCTTCTCTGTAACTCTCCAGCATTCCGCACCATAGAGAAGCACAGAAAGCACACAGCTATGATATAATCTTAATTTTGTGCTTGTTCTGTATTGGGAGGACTTCCAGATGTTGTTTAGACTAATGAAGGCTGTTCTTGCCTTATTCATTCTGATGTTGATGTCTTTGCCTGCCCCGCTGTCTGGTGTTACTATGCTTCCTGGGTATGTGAAGGTAGGCCCTATCTGTCTGTACCAGTTGCTGATTCCTTACTGATATGGGCTCAGGGTTGCTCACATTGAGCGTCATGACCTCAGATTTCTTTAAATTGATGTTCAAGCCCACCTGCTGGCTAAACATATTAAGTCTATCCGTTTTTTCCTGGATGTGTTGATGTGAATGTGTTAGTAGTGCAATGTCATCTGCATATTCCAGATCTTCCAATGTAGAAAATGTTGTCCATCTTATTCCTCTTGGACTGCCCTCTGTTGTCTGGCGCATCACCCAGTCTATGACTGTTAAAAATAGAGTGGTCGATAAGGGGCATCCCTGTCGTACTCCTGTCTTCCCCTCAAAGGTTAGGTTGCTCTGCCCAACACTACACGTAAAGTTGGCATAGAGGCTTTTTATGATTGACACTATGCAGCTTGGAATTCCATAAGCCCTCAGTATTTTCCATAAACTGTCCCTATGTATGCTGTCAAAAGCCTTTTCAACATCAACGAAATTAATGTACAGCTGTCTTTGCCATTCTGAGCACTGCTCTATAATGTTCCTGAGAGTGAATATATGATCTACACTTCTTCTGTTCTTTCTAAATCCTGCTTGTTCTTTCCTCAGTTTGTGGTCTACTGCCTTTGAAATTTTCTGTATAATTATCCTGCCTAGTATTTTGCTGGGAACTGAGAGAAGAGTGATTCCTCTCCAATTATTGCAGTCTGCAAGATCTCCCTTCTTGGGCAATTTGACAATTATTCCTTTGTTCCACTCTGATGGTGTTGTCCCCGTTTTCCAGACTTGTGCAAATAGTGGTTCTAATAGTTCTGCTGCTAGCTCAGGGTCTGTCTTAAATAGCTCTGCATTTAAGTTATCATGGCCCGGAGCTTTGCCGTTCTTTAACTCTTTGATTGCTGTGATGATTTCTTCTTTTCGTGGAATGTCTGTATTTACATCTAGATCGTTTTCACCCTCAGGAACATTCAATTGTGTCTCTGGTGGTTCCTTGTTCAGAGTTTCTCTGAAGTGCTCTGCCCATCTTGTTTCTTGTCCCTCTGCTGTCGTGATGAGATTACCTTGCTTATCTCTTACTAATGTAATATTGTTTGCACCTCGTTTTCCGCTGATGAATTTAGTTATTTTGTATACTGTGCTTTGTTCATTTCTCAGTGCTGCCTCCTCTGCCTGTCTTGCAAGATCGTCTAGGAAATTCCTTTTGTTGGCTCGGGTTTGGCGTTTAACTTCCTTGTCCAGCTGACTGTACTGTTCGCTATATAGTTGCTTTAACCTGGGGGAACGAACGAACGAACGAACGAACTTTATTTTCAAAGGGTTAAGAATTGGGCACGCAGGCCCGTCTGACATTCTGCCCTTCCTCTCTCTCTCATCATGTATACTGTATCCTTTCATCCTCACATTTACTTTAAGCATTATTAAGGCATTTATCATTATAAAAGTAATATAACATCAAACATTTGCAATAATCATCATAATTAAAGTATGTTTTTAAAATAAATAAAGATAGATAGATAGATAGATAGATAGATAGATAGATAGATAGATAGATAGATAGATAGATAGATAGATAGATAGATAGATAACGAACGAACGAACGAACGAACTATATTTTCAAAGGATTAAGAATTGGGCACGCAGGCCTGTCTTACATTCTGCCCTTCTTCTCTCTGTCATCTTACATACCGTATCCTTTCAATAGCACATGTATTTTTAGCATTATTTAAGCGTACAACATTATCGAGGTAAAATAATAACATACATTTGTAACATCCAGACATAATCAAATTTAAGGGGGGAAAAATTATTAATTAAAATAGATTAACAAAAATTTATACCTTAAAAAAAAAAAAAAAAAAAGAAACTAACAAACACAATCAAAACAATTCATACAGTAAACAAGACATAATTAGAAACGTAATCAGATAATGGTGGCATATAATAAGAACTCGTGACAATTTGGAAATCTGCTGAAATAGCTGGGACTTCATGTGTTGTCAGCGCATGCGGAAAATGTTCCCACAGGTGAGCAACTTTGAGTCCCAAGCAGATACTGCCACAGGGAGTGAATTGTTGACGCCTCCACTACACGAGGGACTTCGCTTCTGTTTTCTTTCTTTTCATTTCCTTTCTCATCGTTATGGTGTTTAAAGTTTCTGGTGTTATCCAGTCTTGCTTCTTCCTTTCCTGGAATCCCAAGCATGATTTGCTGCTTTCTTTGTATATTGTTGAAATGGTGTTGAAATTCTGGTCTATATCATCAGTCAATGTCTTTTCCTGACTTTTGGCAAATTGATATCGTTTCTTTATGTCGGCCGTAAAAGCTTTTCTGGTAAGGGAGTCCTTCAATTTGCTGATGTCAAACCTTTTCTGTGTAGTTACAGTTGGTGCAGCCCTTCTTAGTTTCACTTTCAGTTTTGCTACTACTAAATGGTGATCACTTCCCACATCTGCACCTCTTCTTACCTTCACATCTTGTAATGCATGTCTCCATCTACCGTTAACCATGATGTGGTCTATCTGGTTTCTGTCCCGACCATTTGGTGATTCCCATGTTAATTTGTGAATTTCTTTATGTGGGAAGAGTGTTCCTCCAATGACCAGGTTATTAATGCTACAGAAACTTATTAGTTTATCCCCATTTTCGTTTGCTGTTCCGCTGCCGCATTTCCCCATTGTTCTTTCATTATATGTATTGTGTGTACCAACTTTCGCATTGAGGTCTCCCATTACTATAACAAGATCATATCTAGGTGTGTCTTCCATTTCTTTCTGCAGTTGTTGATAGAATTCATCCTTGACCTCCTCATCGCTATCATTCGTTGGTGCGTAGCATTGTATTATTGTAGTGTTGATGAATCTCCCTCTCAATCTTAATCTTATCAGTCTGTTGTTGATAGGTTTCCATTCCAGTAATGTCCTTTCTATTCCTTTCTGTAGAATAATGGCTACGCCTTCATTGTGTTGTCCATCCTCTCTTCCAGAGTAAAGTACTGTTTCTCCTGTTGCTGTTTTAACTTTTCCTGCCCGTCCATCTGCTCTCGCTTATCCCTAGAATGTGTAACCTACAGTTTCTCATTTCTGCCGTGACCTGTCTTAGTTTACCTGTCTCGTACATTGTCCTGACATTCCAAAAACCTATTCTTGTATCCTGTTTTGCGGTCAGGACATCCGTTTTCATGTCAGTGGCTTCCTTTCGGCTTTCACCACTGACAGTCATACGAGCCACAGACTCTGAATGTCCATCCTGCAGCAAAGTTTGTTCATTTATTATTGTTTCCGTAACTTCATTGTTTTTTTTACACAGACAGGGGTGTCAGCCCTGTGCTAAAACCCCCAACCTGGAGGACCAGGGTACCAGCTTTTGTCTGACCCCTACCCACACAGACCAGTCCAGCTTGGTTGAACCTACCAGGAGTAAAACTCCCACTGGCATAGCTCTGGGGATTATCAGGGTACGCAAGCTGCCATACCGCTACAAGGTATAGGTACCATTGACGGCAGCCAGACAAACCCAAGAAGCAATAAATAATTTGTGTCATCTTTCGGTTAAAATAAGTCTCCAAATAAATGCCTCTAAAACTAAAGTTATGAACTTTTCTAATGAGACATTTAATATCATCCTGAACGGGGAAAAACTACAGAAAGTTGAAAGTTTCAATTATTTAGGCAGTAAAATGACTCAGGATGGTGACACAACAAGAGAAATTCATATTAGAATTGCTTTGGCAGCTAGCGCCTTCAATAGATTATCTAACATTTGGAAATTACGATCATTGAATATACATACCAAGCTTCGTCTCTTTAATTCAAATGTTATCTCAGTGTTAACATACGGCTGTGAGAGTTGGAAAATAACAAAATCATTGGAGAACAAGCTGAATACATTCGAGAAAAATGTCTTAGAAAACTCATGAACATCAGTTGGAAAGAATTCAAGACTAATCGACAAATAAGAGAAGACTCTAGGCAGAAATATGTCTCCAACTGTATAAGGAAAAGACGATGGTCATATATCGGTCATGTCCTACGAATGCAAAACAACAGAATACCATTGCAGGCACTCACTTGGGTTCCTGAGGGTAAGAGGAAAAAAGGAAGACCAAAAGAAACACTCAGAAGAACAATAATAAGAGAAGGAAGAACGTTGGGATTAAACAATGTGCAAGAGCTAAGAGGAGTGGCGTCACAACGTACAACCTGGAGAGCACTGGTTTCTGCCTTATGCGCCGTGTTTGGTGCTTAAAGAATTTATTATTATTATTAACCGTGCCACCCCTCATTCATAACCCTCCACCCCCAAAGGAGCATAGGCCTTCAACAAACACATGCCAAGTCCTCTTGTCACGTGCCATCATCTCAAGTTCTTTCCACGTTCTCCTTATCATTTTCACCTGTTTCCAACTATCTTCTCCATGTGCTTCTTGGTCTACCTCTGCTTCTGTTGCCCTGGGGATTTCAGAACAAGGACTGCCTTATAATGCTATCAACAGGTTTCCTCAGTGTGTGTCCTTTCCATCGCCATCGTCTTCTTCTCATCTCTTGTTCCACTGGCACTTGTCTAGTTCTTGTCATCAGTTCCCCGTTGGTAACCTTGTAATACCATTTTAATCCCTCTATTTTATGCAAGCACCCATTTATGAAAGTCTGTAGCTTTTTGGTAGTTGTCTTTGTTGTTCTCCATGTCTCCGAGCCATACAATAGGACTGACTTCACATTTGAGTTGAAGATTCTTATTTTCGTGTTGGATCCGATTTCTCTTGATCTTCATATATTTCCCAATGCAATGAAAGCTCCTCTTGCTTTTTGTATTCTTATTTTGATATCACTGTCTGTCCCTCCAACTTTGTCTATATTGCTGCCAAGATATGTGTACGATTCTACATCTTGTATTGGTGCTTCTTCAAGTTCAACCCTGTTATCATTACCTGCATTTATTCTCATTATCTTTGTCTTTTCCCTGTGTATTTTCAGACCCAATTGCTGTGACCTCTCATCGAGTGTTTTCAATTTGTCCTGCATCTGATTACGGTTATGGGACAGAAGAGCTAAGTCATCAGCAAATTCCAGATCATCCAACTGCTTAGTCAGAGTCCACTGGATTCCATTTCTGTTGTCAATGATCTCATAACCCAGTCTATTGCTAGTAAGAAAAGAAATGAAGACAAAAGGCATCCCTGTCGCACTCCTGTTCTTATCCCAAACGGTTCTGTAAGCTGTCCTTCATGAAGAACTCTGCATGTCATGTCTTCATATGTTTTCTTTATTAAATTAATGATCTTCATGGGAACTCCATAATGCCTCATCAATTTGCAGTTATTCTCTGTCTACACTGTCAAATGCCTTTTCGTAGTCCACAAATCCGATGTATAGTGGTGAATTCCATTCCAGAATTTCCGCTACATGCAGAGACTGGTTATCTCAGCCATTTCAGTTCCGTCATGTTGCTACACGTCATCAGCAGTAGACGGCCTTCAGACAAAGTAGATGCTCTCTACCCAGGTATGCTTGCATACCACCACTAGTTGTCAATATTTATCACCAGTTATGATTGTCTATGACCAACATGTCAGCTTTCATTCAAATTGCCACCAGTTATGTTGAGATTTATAAGGTTGGGCAACAAACATCTAATCTTAACGACACAAACCCAGATGAAAAGCTGACAAGGAGAAAATATTGTTTATTAATGGTTTGTTCTGAAATCTGTCACAATGAAAACAATGTCAAGTAAATGTTCCAAAAAGTCTCGAGTCATTCAATATTTATGCACACAAACTTGGTGCAGAAAAATCATAAATCATAAGCAATCATCATAAATATCTTGGCTAAATTTAACCGGAATATTCTAACATAGCATTTAGTAGAGCAATTTGTTACTGCTGCACAGGAAACAAGCTTGTGCAGAACAGGGCAACTATCATTACTGCTAATATAAATAATCACACACATATATGGAACAAGAAGAAAGGACAATACACTGGAGATAAAAGCAGACATAATAAGCCAACAATTAGCATCACAAAACAGTCCTTGTGCATCTCCAGGGACGAGTAGAAATATGGGAACACCATAAATCATATAAGCCCGAGGGTGTCTGACAAGACAAAGAAAGGATAGAACTACTGCAACACTAGGCATATCATGTAACTAATGAGGTTTGTGCAAAAAACTGGTAACATCATGTCAAATAGATTGCTACAGAAACCATTACTGCAAAAGCGTGTCAATGTTTGGTGGAGGCTTCATGCAAAGGCACCAGCAATAGTGGTGGCTCTATGTTCCATTCGGAGGGAAAAAAGCAAATTACACTGAGAAGCCAAGAAGTGAAGACAGAAACACAACAAGACATGAAAAGGAACACTTCCAATGATACAAGGAATGGCATTCAAGATGAAAGCGCATGCCCCAAACAGAAGACTAAGATTTAGATTTACTTTAAAAAAAATGGGCTTACTACTTTCTTACAAAACAAGTTAATGCAAAAGATGTTATCACAAACACATATGTACAGAGATTACTATGATGATTCACAGAAATTCTGCTACAAATATAAACTACTATAGTCCTATCGACTGATATAAGACGCTGCTTATAATAATAATACAACACACAGTACTTGTTCCATTAATATCAATGTGGCGACACAACACACACACAAATGTTATAGTGGAAACACTTCTCAGTTCCCTAAGTATGTATAACTTATCATAAAAAAACGAGCAGAATTTTTAATAAACACATAACTAGTTCATCGAACCCATATAATCAGATACAAAGAGACACATTTCAAATGCATATATTCAGTGCCAGACAGGAAAATATAAGTGAAAGATGTCTTTAATTAAGATCAAATGTGCGTCGCAAGCATTCATGTTGTAAAATCAGTGCCTCCCAGAGCACGGGGATGAGTGTTTAATTCTTGAATTCCATACTGGAATCACAGTATCTTTGGAAGATGGCCTCAAGTGTCAGTGAGCTTTCTGGGCCCTGCATGTTAGCTCAGCACACCTTGGCGAGTTTCATAGACACTTGACGTCACAAGACTTCGGCATCAACGGATCCTGAAAGAAAAAATGAATATACATTTTAAAATGTCATGCCAAACATAGAATCATATGCTTCAGAACAGTCTTCATGCATCTCTATTCAATCATGTATCACTTTCTTCAAATCTTTCCTCGTGTCTACCGTTAATTTGTAGATAACTAATTCACACACCAGTTTTATATTTGTTCAAATATACATATATCAACTCTTAGGCCATGATTTCTCTCATCATAATACGGGATACATCTAGCTCGACACTGTCTAAACTTTTGAATTATGCATACATGTCATTTTTTTTTTAGTTAAGAGTACCGAGTGCAGTAAATGGGTTTTTATTAGTGATATTTTACATCAGAGTTTACCATTTACAGAATTAATAACTCAGGAATTATATAACACGCAATGTAAGGATTATGTACACACTGCAGTTCTAATCTATATTAAATGACAGTACTTTAATATTTTCATCACATATGTTTCTGGTGGTCACAAACTACTTAGGGATCCAAAATCCCTACACCAAATGTGGTTAACATCTAGTGTCTCAGGTAGAAAATGAAAAACAATCTACAAACACTGCATCCTTGATACAGAAAATCATACACAGATTATCCATACATCATCCCTACATGCTGATATGCCATAACACTTCCCTACCATGTCAGATATGCCATGAAGAGCACACACTCCTACCATGCGATGATTATGCCTATAATCAACTCCCTACATGACATAGTTATGCCAGTAATCACCCCCCGACCATGCAGATATGCCATAAACTCAAACCCTACCATGCACATGATATGCCATAATCACCCAAGTACTTGCAGATATGCCATAATCACCCCCTACCATGCACAGATATGCCTTAATCACCCCCACCATGCAGATATAGACATAATCACCCCCCTAACTAATGCAGATATGCCATAATTCACCTCCCAACCATGCAGATCTATGCCATAATCACACCTCCAACCAAAGCTGCTATGCCATAATCACCCCCTACTCCATGCGGAACCTATGCCATTAAGTCTCCCGCCTATGATGCAGAAACATGCCATATTCACCCCCTACAAGCAGATATGCTATAATCACCCCCTACCATGCAGGATATGCCATTAATCCACCACCCTACCCATGCATGGATATGTGTCACGAAATGGTGGGATGGTAATGGGTTGGAAAGACTAAATGGAATGTCTACACATGTTGGATTTGTGTGGCTTGTGTGTTTAAAAATTAATGGGATGTGTTGTTCTGAATGTTGATAAAAAAGTACTGAATGTGATAGAATCAGATGATAAAAAGTGGGTGATGTGTGGCAATTTTTATGTTGAAAGTGATGTTACCAAGTTGATAAAAAAAGAAATGGTTGTTGGAACCCGAGTTATAACTTCCTTTGGACCACTTTGGTCACGAAATGTTAATTGCTATGGCTAGAATCGCCATTCTAGCTACCATTGGTTTGGGGTAAAGTGTTCAATTTATTGATTTGTTTGTAGGTTCGGGGTGTTTCATGATGGAAAAAATATAGTGCATACTGTACGTAAAATTGATCCATGTTTGACTGATTTCCAAGTTAAACTCTCACCTCACCACTATCGCTCTAATTTTCCGAATGTTTAGCTAAATTTAAAGGATTCACCTTATAAAACGTAAATGAAATGGACTGATCCAAGATCTACCTTTCTAACAGCAAGTTTTATTCTAACATACATAAACAAAACTCAAATACATGTCAAATACATAAAAATGCAGTGTAGGCACTCCTGAAAAAAATAAATTCAGGAAAAATTACAAATGTTGTATCATCAAAAACCAACCCTTCACCCACAAGTTTCACCTGTATGGAGAGAGAAGGTAAGATTAAATGAAATAAACTACACTGCACTGGGTGGGGTCTCAGACGCTGAGCCTCCACTCCAAACTAGCTATTCTAAACTCTAAGTACACAATCAGCTGGATCTACTACGACGTGTCCACACCAACTCTGCACAGACTTCGTTTCTACACAACCTATCCTGAAAATCTCCTGAGCTGCTACACAGCTAACTGCACCTCTACACTTCAACAGCTGTTCTCTGCTATGATCTTCACAAAACTATGTCTCAGTTCTGTCTTTCTGGTCTACTACCGGTAGACTACACTTCAGCAGCTGTCCTCTGCTCTAAAATCTGTAGAGAGGATTTTTACCCTGTTGCTCTCTACAATTCTGTAAATGACGACTAAGTTTAACCACTCTGGAGTTACCTGCCCGCTCCCTCCTCTGGGCTCAGGCCTTCGGCGTTATTATGGCCGGGATGAATCGAAATAAATTTAAAACCACGCTGGCAACTTGCCGATTTGCGGGTGTAAGAAGATTGAGTATCAGAGCTCCGGATTTTCCACCAAAATCCCTTTCAACTGGAGAATGTCTTCCCTGCCTTGGGAAAACGTATTTTCTTTCGTTCCGTCCGCCACTGGCAATTAACGCACGACTTTGCGTGTCGGCGAATGCCACAACTTTGCCGTGGGAGAAATGTTGTGGTATCAAAAATTCTGCTCTTCCCCACAAAAAGCCGGTACTTGCTGTTTAGACAAAAAATACAAAACAGCTAAACACACAGTAATAATATATTTCGAATAACAAATAACTCCCTTACTCTTCAACACGTAACTCCCCTCTCTTCACTCTCCCCGAGTCAAAATAAACATTGGCTGACCCAGATCTTTCGTTCTGCATGACTGGTTACAATCACAACAGTTTTTCACTGAGGCCCGAACTGTCTAAAATACTTTGGCCCACTTCTCGCTGACACTGAATGCAGCAAAATGCTTAACACAAAATAACTAGACCTCTCTAGGAATTCCTAAAATTCCCGTCAATAATCTTAAATCACATCAAAATGATAATACAAATATTATTCTCTTTTAAAAGAAATAATTACATCTCCGTCTTCTTACTCAGAACCACAATACATAATCAATAACGTATAACCCTGTTAGATGCTAGCATATACATAACCCCAGGTTATCAAATTGAAAACCCCGTAGTGCCACCACGTGTTTACAATTCTACCGCCACGTGCTCTTGCATACTTATTCATAATGATAGCACCCACGTGCTTCTCTCCCCCTCACCCCTCTGAACATCATCTCGAATAACTATTCCGTAACCCACGCACGGGCTTACAAATTACACCTCTTTCACTCCCGTCCACAGATAGATGTGTAACTATATAAATAATTAGCAGCATTACACTCTCAATAAAATCACAAATACCCATGCTCCCGTCATTCTAAATTCATAAATCAGAGATGCGGGTTTCTCTCCTGACCTACTTTGAAAAAAATCCAAAGCACGCCCATAGCATCTCAACTTTTAAACCCAGCTTAAATACCGCTATTCCTTCAACAAGGAAATAAATGGACCTATAAAGTTTCTCAAGTCTATATTTGATGGCTCTGGCGTTAAGAATTAACATTAAACTGCCCAAGAAACTTAACTGATCGGCCTAGGTCTAGAAAAATTAAATAGAGTATCACGCAAAAATTTATGCTTACCAAATCTCGAATTTTCCCACTGAAAGGCAATCGACAATTTGACTCAGGCACGCGGCTGGCAATTACATTAAGAGGACGAGAATTAAATTATGGGCCTATTTATTCTCTTAGATCCGCACGCTGACCTCGTGACGTCATATGCGTGGCTTTGATTCTCCCCCAATGATTTCAAATGCCGTTATATCTCAGCCAATCAGAATTGTAAACAATTCTGATGCAACCGGTACTGCTAGACAAAGAAACGGGATTAAGCTCTGCCCTCTACTGCCAATTGAAGCAAAATGGCCGATATATATATATATATATATATATATATATATATATATATATATATATATATATATATATATATATATATATATATATATATATAATCCCGAAAAAATGCGTCTAGCTGCCTGCCATATCTTTAAAAAGACAAACTGGTGCAAATCTGATTTAGAATAATACTGCAACAATTCCCTACACCCCAACTCTAAACCCATAAAGAAGAACCACAAAGCAGATGAGATCAAACTCCCTCGTGATCTCACTCTGAAAAAACGTAAATAATAGAAGGAGAAGAAACATGGAGAAGGATTATCTGTAATCCCTCCTAGAAAAAGTGAACAAAATGCAAGGAGAAAAAGACATGGGCCATTTGAAAGACAGAATCTCAGTACTTTCGTCACAATATGCCATAATCACTCCCTACCATGCAGATATGCCATAATCACCCCCTACCATGCAGATATGCCATAATCACCCCCTACCATGCAGATATGCCATAATCACCCCCTACCATGCAGATATGCCATAATCACTCCCTACCATGCAGATATGCCATAATCACTCCCTACCATGCAGATATGCCATAATCACTCCCTACCATGCAGATATGCCATAATCACCCCCTACCATGCAGATATGCCATAATCACTCCCTACCATGCAGTTATGCCATAATCACTCCCTACCGTGCAGATATGCCATAATCACTCCCTACCGTGCAGATATGCCATAATCACTCCCTACCATGCAGATATGCCATAATCACCCCCTACCATGCAGATATGCAAGAAGCTGCACACACACAAATTTGCCAAGGAAACCATCACTGTAAAGAACATGTAGAGCTTTGGGGCAGGCTTATAACAAAAAGGGTGGACCAGGTATTGCCATTCTCCTCTAGCCACAATAAAGATATACTTAACTGTTTATTCACCCTTTTTGTTTTTAATCGATACTAACTTTATTTTGAAGGACATCAAACACATATTAAATTATAATAGTTCACTCGTCATAACCTGAAAATATTTAAGCCACAGTATGTAAGAGATAGTTTTGCGCTCTCTCTGGCAAACCCCTACAGCCCAGGGCAGAAGAGGAACGACTAAGCAAGTAAATAGGAGGGCACAGTTTCATTCAAGATGAAAAGTCAATTATGCACATAAAATGTCAAGAATCACACAGAGAAGGTCAGTACAACCGTGAATAAAGAACAACCCTTACTGGGGGCGGAAATTCAATGCAAAAATAAGAATCATCATCTCAAATGTTAAGTCAGTATTAAAGTATTGCTCTGAAACAGGAACAAAATGAACAACCAACAAGCTAGACTTTCATGCATGGGTGTTTGCGTAGATTAAGATTGAAATGGTATGACAAGGTCACTAATGTGGAACTGATGACGAGAACCAGACAAGTGCCAGTGAAACAAGATACGGGGTGATGAATAGGACACACACACTGAGGAAACCAGTTGATAGCATTACAAGGTAGTCTTTGATCTGGAATATCCAGGGTAAGAGGCAGAGACACCCCAAAGAGAACAGGAGACAGAGGTGAAAATAATGAAGACATGGAAAGAACTTCAGCTGATGGCATTGTCACATGACTTGGCATTGTCACATGACTTGGCATGTGTTAGCTGGCCTACACTCCTTGGGGAACTAAAGTGTATTGATTGATAGCACCATGGACTAATACTGCAGAGGTTTCAGGAATACAAGTGATAATAATCAACAGGAATAAGTGAATAAATGATCAGTAGCAACAACTTTTCTGCAATCACTTTACTGTTATACTCCTCTGTATTAAATAAACAAACAGTTCATAATAACCACCACACTGCTACCCACCTTCGGCAATGTGTAAATGCGAGTCATTTCCCGTGACAGATAGCCATGCTTGTCTTGTTTCTCCTCATGCTTAGCCGTGATAGTGATCCACTCATTGTCTGATGTGATTTTTACTTCTTCAGGCTTGAAATGTGGGAGGGCAAGAGAAACACGAAATTCTTTATCTGTATTCTGAACCTGTAAAATACAAATTTATTACCATTATTCTTTGTCTGCATTCTGAACCTGTAAAATATAAATTTGTTACCATTATGTCTGTATTCTGAACCTGTAAAATACAAATTTATTACCATTCTTTGTATTCTGAATCTGCATAATACAAATGTATTACTATTATCCTTTGCATTTTGAACCAGTAAAATATAAATTTATTACTTTTGAACCAGTAAAATATAAATTTATTACTATTATTCTCTGTAGGTATTCTGAACCTGTAAAATTCACATTTATTACTATTATTCTCTGTAGGTATTCTGAACCTGTAAAGCACAAATTTAATACTATTATTCTTTGTCTGTATTCTGAACCTGTAAAATACAAATTTATTACTATTATCCTTTGTCTGTATTCGGAACCTGTAAAATATAAATTTATTACTATTATTCTATGTATTCTGAACCTGTAAAATATAAATTTATTACTATTATTCTATGTATTCTGAACCTGTAAAATAAAAATTTATTACTATTACTCTCTGAAGGTGTTCTGAACCTGTAAAATATAAATTTATTACTATTATTCTATGTATTCTGAACCTGTAAAATATAAATTTATTACTATTATTCTATGTATTCTGAACCTGTAAAATAAAAATTTATTACTATTACTCTCTGAAGGTGTTCTGAACCTGTAAAATACAAATTTATTACTATTATTCTATGTATTCTGAACCTGTAAAATATAAATTTATTACTATTACTCTCTGAAGGTGTTCTGAACCTGTAAAATATAAATTTATTACTATTATTCTATGTATTCTGAACCTGTAAAATATAAATTTATTACTATTATTCTATGTATTCTGAACCTGTAAAATAAAAATGTATTACTATTACTCTCTGAAGGTGTTCTGAACCTGTAAAATACAAATTTATTACTATTATTCTATGTATTCTGAACCTGTAAAATATTACTATTATTCTATGTATTCTGAACCTGTAAAATAAAAATTTATTACTATTACTCTCTGAAGGTGTTCTGAACCTGTAAAATAAAAATTTATTACTATTATTCTATGTATTCTGAACCTGTAAAATATAAATTTATTACTATTATTCTATGTATTCTGAACCTGTAAAATAAAAATTTATTACTATTACTCTCTGAAGGTGTTCTG
The DNA here is from genome assembly GCA_024509875.1 of Oreohelix idahoensis. NCBI lineage: Eukaryota > Metazoa > Mollusca > Gastropoda > Stylommatophora > Oreohelicidae > Oreohelix > Oreohelix idahoensis. The sequence continues at coordinate 75,160 of JAMPIV010005598.1, read as the reverse complement.
AACCTGTAAAATAAAAATTTATTACTATTATTCTATGTATTCTGAACCTGTAAAATAAAAATTTATTACTATTATTCTATGTATTCTGAACCTGTAAAATAAAAATTTATTACTATTACTCTCTGAAGGTGTTCTGAACCTGTAAAATAAAAATTTATTACTATTATTCTATGTATTCTGAACCTGTAAAATATAAATTTATTACTATTATTCTATGTATTCTGAACCTGTAAAATAAAAATTTATTACTATTACTCTCTGAAGGTGTTCTGAACCTGTAAAATAAAAATTTATTACTATTATTCTATGTATTCTGAACCTGTAAAATATAAAATTTATTACTATTTATTCTATGTATTCTGAACCTGTAAAATAAAAATTTATTACTATTACTCTCTGAAGGTGTTCTGAACCTGTAAAATAAAAATTTATTACTATTATTCTATGTATTCTGAACCTGTAAAATAAAAATTTATTACTATTATTCTATGTATTCTGAACCTGTAAAATAAAAATTTATTACTATTACTCTCTGAAGGTGTTCTGAACCTGTAAAATAAAAATTTATTACTATTACTCTCTGAAGGTGTTCTGAACCTGTAAAATAAAAATTTATTACTATTACTCTCTGAAGGTGTTCTGAACCTGTAAAATATAAATTTATTACTATTATTCTATGTATTCTGAACCTGTAAAATATAAATTTATTACTATTATTCTATGTATTCTGAACCTGTAAAATAAAAATTTATTACTATTACTCTCTGAAGGTGTTCTGAACCTGTAAAATATAAATTTATTACTATTATTCTATGTATTCTGAACCTGTAAAATATAAATTTATTACTATTATTCTATGTATTCTGAACCTGTAAAATAAAAATTTATTACTATTACTCTCTGAAGGTGTTCTGAACCTGTAAAATACAAATTTATTACTATTATTCTATGTATTCTGAACCTGTAAAATATAAATTTATTACTATTACTCTCTGAAGGTGTTCTGAACCTGTAAAATATAAATTTATTACTATTATTCTATGTATTCTGAACCTGTAAAATATAAATTTATTACTATTATTCTATGTATTCTGAACCTGTAAAATAAAAAATTTATTACTATTACTCTCTGAAGGTGTTCTGAACCTGTAAAATAAAAATTTATTACTATTATTCTATGTATTCTGAACCTGTAAAATATAAATTTATTACTATTATTCTATGTATTCTGAACCTGTAAAATAAAAATTTATTACTATTACTCTCTGAAGGTGTTCTGAACCTGTAAAATAAAAATTTATTACTATTATTCTATGTATTCTGAACCTGTAAAATATAAATTTATTACTATTACTCTCTGAAGGTGTTCTGAACCTGTAAAATACAAATTTATTACTATTACTCTCTGAAGGTGTTCTGAACCTGTAAAATACAAATTTATTACTATTATTCTATGTCTGTATTCTGAACCTGTAAAATATAAATTTATTACCATTATTCTTTTTATTCTGCAGGGGACTAGCTGCAGTGGTGCCTTCCTGCTCCATAAGGAGCACACAGGAAAATCGTATGAAATTAAAGAGCTGCTAATGTTAGTCATTTGCACATATCACACAAGTAGTCAGTTAATATGTCAACAGCATGACTTCCAAATAAAAAAAAATAAACAGGTACAGAATACAAAGAAAAAGTATAACTAGAGAAAATAATGAACAAAAATACTATGTTCCCTTTAGATCAGCTCAAAAACAAGGATTTTTCTAAAATTCTATGGATATATGGATACAGCAGTTTACATTGACCATGAGAATTAAGTAAAATATTCCAAATCAATGTGGTATATTTCAGGGATGTGACTTTTCAGCCTGTCATTTTAAAAGAAAGTAAAATCCTTCGACTACATTATGGTGCTTAGATATAAGCCTATATTGTCTTTAATATTATTTACTATATATTATTTATACTTGAACAGAATGGTTGAATCACAGTTTACTATGCAGTTCGCCATGTCATATCTTCTTGCAAACAGCATTTGGGTTAGGGTTAAAATGAACTGTGTATTCTGTGCAGCCTTATAAAAACAAAGAATTCAGAGATGCAGTAATAAGTGGTAAGAGTTAAGGATCCTAAACCTAACCTTAATCCTAGCGATATGGGTGACTGAATTGGATGGCACTGAACAATATGTCCTACTGTTTCTCATTTAAACTGGGTTAAGATAAGGATTAGCAGTTATATTTTTGACTCACCCTAAATCCAAATACTACTAAACTTCTAAATATTTTTCATTAATGGCACCCAATTTACTACACCACCAATGAGGTAAAGGATCTCATAATACACCCGCTGAGGCATATTGGGAATATGGTGTTGGGCTCATATTTTCTTGACCATCAGCACACTAGGGGTGATGTGGTCAGTATCACGCCGGCCACCTGCCTCAACCTTCCCAGAGTTCCTCTAGTACCCAATTCATGAGGCTGGGTCAACCCCAGAGCCATTTGTGGTCTAAAAAAATCCAACCTCAAGTGCTACCACAGCTCCGAGCTAGGAAGCCAATGCACTAACCCCTGCGCTAACGTGTCAAGTCCACAGTGAATGATTTGGCTACATGAACAGCAGGAGCTGGGAGACTTTTTCAGACCATAAATCGAAGATTCCTCAGCTTAGTGAAGTTGGCAAGAAGGCGAATATGGCTGTATATCACTCCGCCTATGTCAATCTTGACGTACGGATGCGCATCATCGGCAATGACTAGAACCCATAAAAGACGGATCCAAACTTCAGAAATGAGGTATGAGGAAGGTAGTAGAAGTAACAAGAAGAGATAAGGCCCACAACCAGATGATAGGTCATGACCTAAAACCCAACCCCTATAGACCCAAGTAGAACAGTCCCAACTAAGATGGCTTGGCAATGTCTGCGATAAGCATGGGAAACTAAGAGCCTTGGATCCAGACCTACAGAGTCTGCTGGGAGGACATTAGACAATCTCTGAAGAACTGAAGACTAGAATGGAATCAAAGGAGGAAGACAGCCGATAGGATAGTATAGCTCTCTCTTCCAAATCTCTACACCTCACAGTAAAAGACGAACGACTAAGTAAGTCCTCAGCAATTTACTGGGTGACTGACAAGTCACTATGTTTAAATTTTTATATACTCACTTGTCTCTATTGGATTTACATGAAACAAGTTGTCAAACAAGAATCACTAACTGCCATTTGGCTCGAGTTTTATTTCTGTTTTAATTTGCTGAGACAAAATAAAATAAAATCTATAATGGCCGAAAAACTGTCTGCGATGAAATCGTGTTGAACAGACTGGACATCTCAGGCCGAGTTGTAATGTTAATGTAACATACAAGCATAATTGGTAATTATGATTTGCCCTATCTACAATGATTTGATAGGTGCGATGCCACTTTCCCATGTTGGCAGTTTTCATTTAATTTGAAATTGAAAACAATATATATCCGGTAATCTTTACCACTGTAATAATACAAGTATTATAATATGTGTATTTTCGTACCAATTAGAGTTAGGGTTAGGTTTAACCCTAACCCTATACACATATACATACTTGACGGCACTAAAGGTAAAGATTACCTATAGGCCTAGATCCTAATTATAACCCATCCGAGGTTGAAAAAAAGTGTTATTGTGAGATAGCAAATTATGTAAATAAAGGCAGACGATTGTCTTTGGACGTTGGATTCATACTAATTTGTTGGATGGTACTGAAGAAATAAAATTGGAAGAGAGTTTTGAATCTTCCTGTAGAAAGAAACAAAATTGACACAATAAAGCACCGTTAAAATGCCATCAAAAGAAAAGAAACATTTGAGAACCTTATTAAGATATTTGCAAGCACTAAGACAATGCTAACTTTTTATAAATCTTTTATTCGAGGAAAAATAGATTATGGAAGTATAGTGTATGAATGCTGCACACTGTAACAATATTAAATTATACAGAATTCAGCATCAAGCTTTATGTACAATAGCAGGTGCAATCAGATCAACTTCAATGGGAGCTATAGAGGTGGCGGAATTCTACCCTTGGAATTACGGAGAAAGGAGTTGAGACTAAATTACATGAACAGAGTTATGTTAGATAAGTCTCACCCAGCACATACAGCTTTTACCAGATGCCAACTAACAACTCAGGCCAATCCAATGAATACCACTAGATACCCTACAGGATGGAAGTGTATGGAGGAAATTGTCCATTTGGGTACATTAATTACATCAATAACAGTTGTGAATACAAGCCAGTGATTCCACCTTGGGAGATCAAGAAACCAGAAACGGACTACCACCTAGCGGAAATACTTAAGAAAACAAATAATATAGAAATTATTAAAAACACAGCCAATAAATATATACAACAAATATCAAAAGACAGCATTACTGTGTACACAGATGGATCCAAGGCAGAGGATGGCAAATTGGGGATAGGAATATATATTCCAATATGGAAAATGACAAAAAATATAGCATCACAGAAAATACTAGAAATATTCTATAATAACCCTCCCAAAAAACTAAGAGTTTTAACTGACTCTCAACAATTAAAGCACTTAGAAACTTACGAGAATGTAGTAGACCTGATATAGAAGAGGAGATATTTCTGGCTACTACATACTTATATTCCAGAGGATGTTCAGTCTTAATTGCTTGGATACCTTCACATGTTGGCATAGAAGGAAATAAAAAGGCAGATAAAGAGGCAAAGAAAGGTAGATCTGATAAAAATCTAATAAATGTAGGGACGAGTAAATCAGAGATTAAGAGCTTAATTAAAGATTTAATAACAGATGAATGGAAAGCAGAGTGGGATAAAAATCTGAAAGGAAGACATGCATATCAGATGTTCAAGGCTACAACAAGAAAAAGTCAGATATCTAGCATACATGCCACACCTCGGAGATGAAAAACCTGTACAAAAAAATCCAAAACCCTGTACAAATACCCACAAAACCTGTAGAAAGCCTGAAAAAAAACATCAAAAGAGTTAATTCGTGTAAATATATTTTCAATTACAGTGGGCTGCATTATAAATGAGGCACGGGGACTTTACCTTTTAAAGCAGGTCTTCACTTATTTTAAAACACGAACAGTAAATGTCTGAGTTTGTTTTACACTGTAAAAATAATGTGATGGTGTCATCATTTAGTCTATTTCTGTGCTTAATTATCACTAACAGACTGGGAAATCCTGTGTTCAATAGGATCTTATGAAAGAACTCTGAGATACAGTAATAAGGGGAATGAGTTAGAAAACCTGTACAGAATTTATGTACAGGGTGTTGTCACAGAGAGTTTATTCTTCTTTTTCTTTCACCCGTATCCTCTATTTTTATTATCACTCATTACCTTTCTCCTGTATTTTTCGCATCCATTCGTTTGCGAGTAACAATATTTTTCCCATTATCACTTTCGCCAGTTTCGTTTCTCATTCAGAAACGCGTTTCATTGCTGATTAAACTGAGAACGCAGTTATGACGTAACGTGTCAGCGCCTACCCGAGACGCAGAGTGTTAGAATGCATTCCGTCAGACAGGGGAGCAGACAGCTGTCTACAGTTTCGGCTAAGTTTCTGGGCCTGAAGTGTGAGAATTCACTCCGTCAGACATGATTAGGAGACATTTGTCTGGTAGTTTGCATCTGACATGTAGTTTCCAAGGTAGATTCTCAGTGTCAGGTGATATGACACTCACGCTCCACTGCCAGAGTTGGCGTAAGATGCGAGAAAGCAAAGTGTCAGTTATGGTTCTCAGGATGGGTTTCTCGGGGTAGGTGCAAAAACTGCCCCTGCAGTGCAGACAAGTTGTCTACATTTGCATCTGACATGTAGCGCTTCGGCCGTTTTTTAGACGGAGGTGTCAGAGATGCAAGGTGGCAGTTACGGCATGCGTTTAGGTGTTAAATGTAAGCGTTGAAGACGGAAAAGGGGAGAGTACTTTGTTTTGCGAAATTAAACGTTTACCTCTTTGTCTGGAAATAGATATTAACCAGAGTTTGAAACTTTCTTTTCATTCTCCAACTTGCAGTAGACAGAATCACTCGTGCTAGTGAATGAAGCTTGTATAGCAAAGTCATTAGTTTCTCGTCAAAATTTTGCCCAGCTTCTAAATACCTATCTAGTGAATTATCCTAGTCGTTGTGAAACTGTAAGTCTGTCTGGAGGTAAAATATCATATATAATATCTAGTATTTTGTGAAGTGTTTAAAGTGTTAAATCGCTTATTTCATTTTGCTAGTTAGATTTGTGCAGAGAGTTAATAAATACATAAGTCTGTAGTATTTTCTAGGGACGTGGTCTCAGTGGAATGCAGAATATATTACAATTTCTAGCTTAAACTCAGTCGGCTATTAAGGAATTTAATTTAACTGCTAATAACACTGACAAACAACATTTTTCTTTCTTATATAAGAATAAGTGTTCTTATGTCAGTTTTTTGCGCTGATTTCAAATTTGAAATCCGTTTATCTCTATCACGTCAGGTTTTTAAGATATTTGTGAATACATATATTTTTGGGAAACCGTTATGTGCTCCGTTTCATTTTTACTACATAACTTATTAAAAATTAATAAAATGCAAAATAATTCCACTTTTTATACTGCTAAAAGATGCATGACATATGTTACGCTATTTTTCCAATAGTTACTGTATTTTGAAATAATTCTGAGCGAAATATGGCTTCTAGAAGTTGTAGAAATTCAGCTGATCTGTTCTGTTACGTGTGCGGATATTTTACCGATCGTGTTCACCAGAAAAACTTTACACCATTACTAAAGAAAGCATATGAACTTTATTTCGATTCGAAAGTTGATGATGCAAATAAATCTTGGAAGCCAAATGCAGTTTGTTCGACTTTGTGCAAATACATTGGCAGGTTGGTTACGAAAATCGCCGAAGCATAAGTCGATGCCTTTTGGAGTGCCAGTAATATGGCATGAACAAGACAAATCACGCTACTGATTGTTACTTCTGCTTGACAAATATCCATGGTTTCACTTTTAAAACTAGAAAGTCTGTGGTTTATCCAAATATTGAATCGGTTTCGAAACCAGTGTCTCGTGATCCAATCACGTGTCCGATCCCAGTTCCACCAGAACAATATCCGTTGGACGTCAATGAACCATCAGAAAGTGATAGTTTACCTGCTTCAGAAACTAATTCTGACTCGGATTATATACCGGTGAATGATGGTGTTCACTTAATTAACCTTTCAGATCTAATACGTGATCTCGCTCTTACCAAAGGACAAGTGGAATTACTCGGTTCGCGACTCAAAGAATGGAATCTTTTAGCGCCCAATACTTTGATATCTAAATTTCGTCATAGACACAGAGAACTTGTTCAATACTTTGAGATGGATGATGACATTTGCTATTGCAAAATTCCAGTCGCCTACTCTGTTCATATGAAAGAAACTTATGACAATATGGCTATACTTTTGGCAAAAATAAAGTACAATGACTACCAATGGCGGATTTGTGGAGACCTAAAGGTCATTGCAATTCTCACGGGCATGCAGACTGGGTATACTAAATTTTGTTGCTTCCTATGTGAATGGGACAGCCGCAACAGACAGGAACATTATGCAAGAAAGGTGTGGCCTATCAGGGATCGTATGCAGCTCGGGCATAACAATGTAATACACGAGCCATTAGTTAACAAAGACAGCATCATTTTAACACCGTTACATATAAAGTTGGGGCTCATGAAGAATTTCGTAAAAGCATTAGATAAAATGAGCAAAGCTTTCACTTATCTTCGAGAAAAGTTTCCGCAAGTTAGCGATGCAAAGATAAAGGAAGGTATCTTTGTAGGACCTCATATTAGGAAAGTTATTGCAGACAAACAGTTCGAGAACTTGTTACATGGTAGTGAACTTCACGCATGGATGGCATTCAAATCGATCGTCGATAACTTTCTGGGAAATCACAAATCTGTCGACTATGTGCATATTGTTAAGCAGTGCATAGATGCATACAGAATTATGGGCTGTAACATGTCCCTCAAAATCCATTTGCTCGATTCGCATCTTGACTTTTTCCCTGACAACCTTGGCGAAGTCAGCGATGAACATGGAGAACGATTCCATCAAGATATCGCCGTAATGGAGTCACGTTATCAAGGACGGTGGAGTGTGACCATGCTTGCCGATTACTGTTGGATGTTTCATCGCGATGTACCACATGCCATTCACCGACGAAAGTCGACTGCAAAGAAATTCAAGCCTACATAACTGTTATACTTCTTGTACGAATGATGTTATAATACTGTATGCGTTGTTAAAAAACTTCAATTGCGTATTTCTCGAGATCCTGACCTGATAGAGAAAAACGGTTTGCAGATTTAAAAACAGCGCATTAAAATTGACCAGAAAAACATAGAAATGTTAGAGAAAGAAAAAAATTTTTTTATTTTGTTAGCCAGTGTAATCAGACGAGAATAAACTTTCTAAACTAACTTTATTAATGCTAGATGCTTCATGAGTGGTGACGGAACACGTAGGTATTCCTAATTCATGATGATTGATTTTTATATATAACTTATTTCACGGGAAAATTGAAATGATAAGACAAGCTACGCTTGCAGTTTAAATTATCAGTTATAGTATGTATAATTATTTGATATGTGTTCTTTCTATTTATATATAATGAAACTGTGGTACCCAAACTTTGCCAGCGCTAAGTACGTATGAGTGATATCTGTGAAGAACTAAAACATTTACCTTAGAGTGGCTTGGTGCAAAATCTTTAAGAGTACTTTAACGGTTAAATGAGATAACAGGCCTCTTGCGCCTGATTTTGATTCTTCCTGAGAAAAAACGTAAGAACAGTGCAGCCTGGTGGCAAGTAAACTATTACAAACAGTAACGTTTTTTTCCGCAATTTTTGTCAACTTGTGGTGTGACCAAGAAGGCTACCTTTGATCGAAAGTTACAAACCTGACTTTTTTTCCCTAAGTAGTGGAAACCTCGTTATTCTGACACAGTGAACCCGCTTACACTAATTCTTACCTGAACTGATAAAGTGACACTAACTTAAAATCTGAATAAACTTAGAGAACGCTCCCCGGACAAATTGGATGAAACCAAGATCTGCAGAGCTGGGTATTCGCTTCACCAAATGATAAAACAGATTGTGTCATAGCGTGCGCCAGACGGTGAACAACGGCAAGTTATAGGGTAAGAAAGTGAGAAATGCACGACAGGGCCCTGATGAAAGAACCGAGTGAAAGTAGACTGAGGGATGTTCTTTGTTGATTCACTCACAATTGTAACATTTCTTTATGCAAGGTATTGCTAACTATATATCTATATATATATCTTCCCTTATACTAGATCAGAGTATCCAGTCTGTTCATACCTTAAAGGAGAAGAATTTTAGACCAAATCATATGTATCTGTGACTCTTTGGGCTATCACTTTCTTCTAACGGGACGGTGAGCTATACATCGAGGGAGGGATCATACCAACGGGTCTATCATTCTTGTAGCCTTTCTTGATTTTTGTTTATGATTTTTGTTTCTTTGTATATGCTTGATGTGATTTGATATGTTGTGAGAGAAGTTTAGTCTTGATAAATAAACTACTCATAAAATTTAGTCCAGCGTGTCGGTCAGTTCGTTTTCCCAAACTATTCGTATAATCAGTCATAGTTTTTTCCCACGTCTGTACGTCTAACTGTCGTCTTACGTGTGTATGTATGTGAGTGGATATATATATATTTGATATATATGTTGGGTAGACTGTCTGACTCAATTTAAATCTGTCGAAGAAGATAGGTGAAAGAGAGATGATTTTTCTTGATTTCAGAGACAGCCTCTACCACATTTCTACCATCTCACTCGTGGAAATCTTTTACTATTACTACTTCTCACTGTGACTATCACTTATTCTAATCTATTCAGAAGGGACCAACCCAAGTCTTAATTCTCCTATCAAAAATCTACGACAGGTGTACAGATCTGAAAATGCAAACACCTTGTACAGATTATGGGTAAACCATAGCATGTGGCATGTATGTATCTAGGGAATTGAAAATTCCCAGTAATAAGAAACTTCTCAGACTACAGCTGGGAAAATACTATTTCAGAATAGAAGAACCTTACTGTGCCCAAAAAAAAAATTTAAGAACCTGTTAACGACTGGTAAATTCACACTATTGTTACGGTGTTATTTTAAATGACGGCGTCTGCTGGGTTTTACCCATGCGCAACGTTTAGGGGTCATTAATATTTATAGAATATGTCGATATTTTACGGTATAGTGAACGCGAAATATATGCGGAGATTATGACGCATTCGCGTTGGGAAGGTCACGCCGGGTGACTTGGTTACAGGGCCTTTGTTACGCTATCCGTCAAGCAAGAAGGTCGTGTCTTGTATTTCTTCCAAGGAAATAAGGCTGAGTATATAGCCTATATTATATAGATGAATCGATGTAGACTTCAGGGTCAGTTCGGAAATTAATCTAAGCATGAGATTAATTAAATTAAACTAATAATGGAAGGAGAATCGTATTATGATTCAAATTGTAGATGTCAAGAACTCATGTGCTCATTTCTGGCTGTTGACTACAACAGCGCACGTATATAGCCACGATGTTCATCTGACATATTGTTTTGACACGGACGGACATGAATACTATGCATGTAATTCCTAATGAACTATATATGAACTATATATGAACGTGTACCTACGTGAATGTCTTATGTGTGAACTGTAAATAAATTCATGGACTCTGAATTGAGGACTTTATCACATCGATACGTTACAGCTATTTGCTGAATTTGCCAATGTTGATGATTATGCAAATGAAGAACTCTTCTGATAGGAAAAATATGTATCTATATGATGAGCTCCGAAGGGAACGAATGTATTCTTGGACATTCAACAAATGATTAATCAATATAACGTTGACCCTTACTCCAAGATGATAACCGGACGAAGCACGCATTCGCGATTGAACAAAATACATAACCAGCTCTAAACCAGCTCGGCCTTATCTATCCCCGTCCTTTATCAGCTGGTGGCCAGATGTGGCGTGGATAATTTCAAATATTAACGAGTTGAAATAACTAAATTCCTTTCGATCGAAATGGACATTATTTGCAAATACACCGGTGACGTCATGCCCTTGACGACAGCATGAACGGTTGGAAAAGCCAGCAGCTGACATTGTCCATCAAAAAAAATTTATTTGAAGCTTTCAAACATCAAATGAAACCTATTGCTGACTTTCTCAATGATACAAACAAGCTCTCGAGTCTGTCGGCGAAGCATGTAATGTACGATATTACCGCCAAAACAAGATAAGTCACTAATTTTAAAGGTTAAAATATTTCGTCCTGTTTGTCCAAATAATGCCATGTTCTTTTTTCGTTGTATCCATGTTAAATATTGTTCCTGTCCTTTTCATGTAGCGGGTATGGTTGGGCGGCGGTTCGGAATGAATAAAATGGCTCTGAGGATGCCGATATTCATTCTGAATGTTCCTAAGGCTGTGAATTAATAGCACCTCGCGAAGAAAGCGTCGAATTATCATTATCGGTGATCGGTTCGTTCGGACTTGCATTAATTCACTTTGCATGTTAGGCGTATAGTCATGTTATAACTGGTGTTTTCTGGTGTATTTGGTTCTTATTGTTATTCATTTACAGTCTTATGTTCGTAATCTATCTTGTTTATTCTGATCTAGCTATCTTTAATTTTAATTAAATGTATTGTATTAACGTCAAATGAGTCCTGTGACGTCACTATTTGTTACGTACACAGCTTAACTTTCTATTCAGTTCATTCTTAATCTCTCACTTCCGTTTTATACCACTTAGTTATTAATACATTTTTTATTGTGAAAATGTCTTGTCGTATGGTAATACTGTTTCGTAATCCTTGGTTAACCCATTGTATTGTTTGTATTCATTTCATCCTTCTATAATTTAATATTAATGCTATAATTTCTTCATTAATAATAGTGTAGATGAATATGATTAAATTTTTATCAGCTTTGATGAGGAATTAGGGACTTTGCACATATTTGCAGTAGTGGTCCTAGAAATGGGCAATGCACTTTATGCCTCATGATTATGGCATAATATATAATGATTAATTATTAAAACTTTATAACATATTAATACATATTTAATATAAATTAGTACACTTTCTCAGTACTATATTGTGAACTTAGTGACAATTAAGACTAATTATTTGGGGATAATACACATAATTATTAAATATTAATATTAAGCGCTTGATATAATTTCAGCAGCTTATATAACTAACTATCATAACTATTTATGATAGATATCAGTGAGTATATATATAATATTTTTACAAAATATTATAGATTGTGGAAATTATACATAACAATACAGCAATATTACAATTTCTTATAATAATTATTCATTCGTTGAGTAATTATAATTATCGACATAGATTCTAGTGGTGATTACAAGACATAAGTAATTGAATACTTAAATAAATTAACTTCAAGATGCTTAACTTAGACTATTTTATTAAAAATGGTAAGGATTTTGGAAAAAAAAGGAGAACTTCTCGAGGCTTATGCATTGGCTGAATTTACAAAATATAAGGCAGAAGAGGAGGAAAAGAAAGCTTTTGCTAAGGCAGAAGAGGAGGAAAAGAAAGCTTTTGCTAAGGCAGAAGAGGAGGAAAGAAAAGCTATTGCTAAAGCAGAGAGAGAAGAATTAAGACAAGAAGAAGAAAGAAAGATAGCAAGAGATGAAATCCTACGGATTGAAGAAGAGAATAAATTGAAACGACAAGAAATCATATTGCAGCAAGAAATGGAATTGCAACGGCTTAAATTGGAAACAGCAAAACTTAATTCGCAGAGTGCTGCAGCAAGCCAAAATGATAATGCTCAATCTGGATCTTCATCCACCCGACTTAAGGGCAATTATTACTTTAAATTACCACCATTCAAATTACACGTGGACGACCTTTCATCGTGGCTGGCGCGCTTTGAGGATATATGTAAGGTCAATAACCTTGACAAAACTGCATGGGCACTTAAACTTAAGGAATTTCTGGATGGCGAACCTGCAAGTGCAGCACAAAACATTGATCCTACATTAGCCACAGATTATGAGGCCATTAAGACGTTGTTATTACGTCGTTTCCACTTGAACGAAGAGGCATGTAGATTACGTTTTAAAAGTTTGTTGCCAGATAATAATAAAGATTTTACGGGATTTATTGCTAACATACGCAATACTTTTAACAGATGGGTTGAACTGGCAGGTGTCAACAAATCTTACGACAAGTTAGTTAGTCGATTTATTATTGAGGGATAAAGTATTATCTTCTGTCAGCTCACCATTCTTTGCTTATCTGCAAGAAAGAAAACCAGAAACTATTGATGATTTAGAAAAAATTTCTTTAAATTACTGCACAGCACATCCGAATGCTAATATTTCTGGCTCGTTGATAAGAGAACCTCTTCCTGTAGCCTCCAATATGGCATATCATAATCATAACAAACCTAGAACACACAGTGTGGACAGAGGTAGGTTCAAAGGAAACTATGACATTAATTTTCATAAGGGACAGAATAACTTTAACAATAACTTTAATAGAGGAAGACAACAAACCAGAAATTATTCACCTCAGTCAAGACACAACAGTAATCCTCGTAACTCAAGTTATAATCGGTCATATCAATATAATAATGGTAACAATTGGAAGAATAGCGATAATTATAACTCGAGACATCGAGATAACAATTATAATAGACGACAACGAGATAATTCAACTAATTATTCTCGTAATCGTTCTCATTCTCGTGGATCTTCACATTATAACCATAATACCGGGGCAGCAGTGACAAATGATATCACCCCTAAGGTTCAGGTTCCACCTAACGATAATACAATGAATTCTTCTGCTGCATGCTTTGCTATTAATTATAACGTGGCAAATAGTTGCCCACAATGCAATCTTATTTTTCAGAAGGCAAAGGAGACAGTGCTAAACTGCGGACACATTACACCAGAAGTAGGTCTTGCAGCCAATGATGGAACAGGCTCTCTGATTTTTAACAGAGGGATAGTAAACGGTTCTATAGTTTCTGTATTGAGAGACTCGGGGTCCACAACCATTGGAGTGCGACAGTCACTAGTACATCCTAGCTGTGCAACGGGGGAATATGTCCGTTGCATGACTTTTGGGGGAACTATTGAGTTTTACCCCACAGCTCTTGTCTATGTTAATACACCTTTCTTTTCAGGACAAGTTAAGGTATGCATGCTTCAGAATCCAATTGCAGACCTTATGGTGGGTCGCATACACGGCAGCAAGGATTGTTCACCAGAAGATATTATTGAATGGGAGAGACACAATCTATGCACTGGAAACGCCGTGACAACTAGAGCTCAGACTATGCTCATGGAGAGTGTCAATGATAATAAGATGGATGAAAAAAAAACAGGAGGATATTGAGGTCAATTCACCTATTGACAGGGAATCATTTGCTAACAAACAAAAAAATGACAAATCTCTAAATAAATTTTTTAACCTAGTTAATAAGGTTGATAATTTAACTTCAGGTAATAAGAACAAACATTGGTTTATTATGAAAAATGATATACTAATTAGATGTTTTAGTGATAAATCACTGGTAAAACAACAAGTGATGGTACCGGCTGCTTTTAGACGGTACATTCTTCAACACGCGCATGACTCGCAGTGTGCAGGACATATGGGATATACTCGAACACGATCTCGAGTATTGTCTTCATTCTTTTGGCCAGGAGTATCACGGGATATTTCGCAGTATGTACGTTCTTGTACTACATGCCAGGAAGTGAAAGCACGTGGAGCTTTTCACACTGCGCCCATTCAGGCTTGCGATATCTCAGTACGACCTTTTGACAAGATGGCCATAGACATAATTGGTCCACTTCTACCATCTGCGAGAGGACATAGATTTGTTCTCACGTGCATTGATTTATGCACACGATGGCCAGAAGCCATTCCATTGAAGACAACCACTACCACAGATGTAGCTGATGCATTACATCTAATTTTCTCTAGAATAGGGTTTCCTAGAAAATTATTATCTGATCATGGGTCGCAGTTTATATCCGATACCATGAAGGAGGTAATGAAAACCTGGAACATTGATAGGAATTTGAGTAGTATTTATCATCCCATGAGTAACGGTGCAGTTGAAAGACTTAACCGTACGCTTAAGCAACTTTTACATAAGGTTACTGTTAAACACCCTCAGGACTGGGACAGAGCACTCCCAGCTGTCCTATTTGCTTACCGAGAGGTGCCACATGAACAAACTGGCTTCTCTCCCTTTGAGTTAGTTTTTGGTGCCCCTCCGAGAGGTCCTATGGGACTGATAAAAGATTTATTAATTGATGCAGAGATGACTCAGGACACTCAGTCATCTTATGAGTATGTGATTAATCTTCGAAATAATATTATTGAGTCTTGCCAATTGGCAACAACTTCTTCTGAGGCTGCAAAAGCTAAGGCTCGATCTATACAAAACCGATCTAGACGATTACGTCAATTATTCCCGGGCGATGAGGCTTATGTATTACTCCCTCACAATAACAATAAGTTATTGATCTCATGGACTGGTCCTTATAAGGTTACTGATAAAATTTCAGACGTTGATTACGTCTTAGATATCAAGGGACACAGAAAGATATTCCATATTAATATGCTCAAGCAATTTCATACACGTCCTATACACTTACAGTCAATTTTTCATGAATTAGATGACAATACTGTATCTACTTGTCATTATTCTAATCTATCTGTTATACAGGAGGAAGAATCTTCTTTTCCTGAAGTGCAGATACCTTTACCTGTACTTACTGTCCAATCTACTGAATCTTGGCGTGATGTGACCATTTCTTCTATGGTTACACCGCAACAGCATCAACGCGTTGCTGATCTTCTACAATCTTTCCCAGATGTGTTAACTGATGTACCGGGTTGCACATCTGTAATTAGTCACAATATTATTCTGAACAATGATACACCAATTCGTGTTCATCCTTATTCTGTACCTCTACATTTTCTGAGTAAGACATCTCAGGAACTCGAACAGATGATATCATTAGGTATTATTGAGACTAGTACATCTCCATTTTCTTCTCCTTTAGTCATTGACCGGAAAAAGGACAACAACATACGTTTATGTGTTGACTATAGGAAACTTAATGCGCAGACAGTACCGGATAGCGAACCACATCCTATCCTTGACGATTTACTTCCTCGTCTATCCAATGCTACTCTTTTCACTAAAATTGACTTAACCAAAGGTTATTGGCAGATTCCACTAACCGAAAGAGCCAAATACTACACAGCATTCTCAACTCCACAAGGTCTTTACCAGTGGAACGTGATGCCTTTTGGGCTAATGAATGCTCCAGCTACCTTTATTCGCATGATGCGAAAAATTTTAGCAGGTAGATCAGATATAATTACCTATATTGACGACATATGTTTGTTTAGTTCATCATTTGAGGAACATTTTTTTGGGTCTTAAATCAGTTTTGGAAATATTGCGGGATAACAATTTAACCGCTAAACCAACTAAAATTCAAATAGCGTGTAATGAGATAACATTCCTGGGGCACATTATTGGATCGGGACGTATCCAAACAATTCCCAGTACGGTTTCTAAAATATTAAATTTATCTGTTCCTCAAACGAAGAAACAGGTTAGGAGTCTGTTAGGTTTAATCCAGTACTATAGCAGATTTGTACCTCACCTATCATCCATCACGGCTGTACTGTCTTCGTTACTAAAGAAGAACATGCCTTTAAGGATAAATTGGACCGACGAATGTGACAAAACTTTTCGCACTATATTAAACATTTTTTCATGCCCACCTGTTTTAAGATTACCAGATGCTTCTAAAAAGTTTGTTCTACGTACAGATGCGAGTAATTACGGACTCGGGGCGTGTCTACTGCAATATCATGATGATGTCCTTCACCCTGTACTGTATATCTCACGCAAACTGAAACCTCCGGAGACGAAATATTCCACTGTGGACCGAGAATTGCTCTCCGTAATCTGGGCAATTACCAAGTTGGAAAAGTTTTTGCTGGGATCTCCATTCCTGATCCAGACTGATCAGAAATCAGTGGCAGCATTACGTCGCTCAAATCATAAAAGTGCTAAACTTGCACGATTTGCTATTACGTTGCAACCCTACGAGTTCGAGATACAGTCGATACCTGGAACTGAAAACGTCATAGCCGACACGTTGTCCAGACATCCTACGGATTCTGAATGAATATTACAATTTCAAGAAAATTTTCTGACTAGTCAAGCATTACATTTGCAATGAACGTTATTGATATCAAGTCAGAATATACAACAATTCAGTTGGACTTCCTACCTAAATAAGGACATTTCGAAATAAACTATTGTGATCAAAATATCAAGTTTTACGGATCGTTTGAAAATTTGAACTTCAATTCCACTTTGAGTATCACTCATTTCGATTGAAAACTGTTAAAAAGGAACAATCTCTGATGTAGAAAGGACAGATACGTTGATGACTTAGTCAATTTACTTTCAAATTTTAATAAAGGAACTAACGATTAATGGATAATCAAATCATAATTTGATAATATGAACCTTGTGTCTTAATGAACTTTCATACAATTCAACAGGAGGTAACAACGATTGGATCTTCATGTCCAATATTATTAAATTTTCTAGTTATTAAATTAATATATAATATATAATAAAGTCAAAGTGTGATGAAATAAAAAAAATAAGATATACTAAGAAAAGATGAAACAAAAGAATATCACACCAATTAAACCTTTTAATTAGTGTAATTATTAAGGTAATAGATATTACATTATGACATTTCATATATATAGTTAAAATGTATGAATTTTTTTTCTGCTCTTTTCTTCTGATTGCGTTAATTTAGTTAGGTATCTATCCTTACACTTCATTTTCACACGCATGCTAATTTAATGTATACTTTAATATTTGGTTTTAATTGTCCGTACTTCTCAATTTTTATTTCATTTACTCTCTTATACTATTTCTCATTTTCTTCTATTAGATATTAATTAGCTAGTACCATATGTACATACTATAATTAATTATTTTAATTTTAGTTAGTTAGAATAATTTTAATAACACCTCACATTATTAGTTAGTCTATACATACAACAAATTAATTAGTTAATTAGTTAGTGACAGTGACATTTCCTTGTTTAATATAAGGTATATGTATGATATGACGTTGATTTTATTATAATATATTACTGACATGACCGCGACACTGTTCTAGATAGAACATCGTAGGTCATACGTCGGGTTTTGTTAAATTTTTGATAATTTGATTAATATTGTTCAAAAAAAAATCTATTTAATAGATTTTTTTTGCCCCCGTCTGACAGGAAATCTGTTACGGTGTTATTTTAAATGACGGCGTCTGCTGGGGTTTACCCATGCGCAACGTTTAGGGGTCATTAATATTTATAGAATATGTCGATATTTTACGGTATAGTGAACGCGAAATATATGCGGAGATTATGACGCATTCGCGTTGGGAAGGTCACGCCGGGTGACTTGGTTACAGGGCCTTTGTTACGCTATCCGTCAAGCAAGAAGGTCGTGTCTTGTATTTCTTCCAAGGAAATAAGGCTGAGTATATAGCCTATATTATATAGATGAATCGATGTAGACTTCAGGGTCAGTTCGGAAATTAATCTAAGCATGAGATTAATTAAATTAAACTAATAATGGAAGGAGAATCGTATTATGATTCAAATTGTAGATGTCAAGAACTCATGTGCTCATTTCTGGCTGTTGACTACAACAGCGCACGTATATAGCCACGATGTTCATCTGACATATTGTTTTGACACGGACGGACATGAATACTATGCATGTAATTCCTAATGAACTATATATGAACTATATATGAACGTGTACCTACGTGAATGTCTTATGTGTGAACTGTAAATAAATTCATGGACTCTGAATTGAGGACTTTATCACATCGATACGTTACAGCTATTTGCTGAATTTGCCAATGTTGATGATTATGCAAATGAAGAACTCTTCTGATAGGAAAAATATGTATCTATATGATGAGCTCCGAAGGGAACGAATGTATTCTTGGACATTCAACAAATGATTAATCAATATAACGTTGACCCTTACTCCAAGATGATAACCGGACGAAGCACGCATTCGCGATTGAACAAAATACATAACCAGCTCTAAACCAGCTCGGCCTTATCTATCCCCGTCCTTTATCAACTATTAAGAACAAAAGTAATTTCCTATTACTCGTGGGTTTTTGCTCCGCAGTGAATATGTGTGGTTATGTCTTGTTTCGTATCAGTTAGGGTTAGTATTAGGGCTAACACTAACCCTAAGGACCCAAGACGCATCAAAAGTGAGGAATGCAGTAAGCGACCCATAGCTTGACTGCCTGCGTCAGGGAACTAGAGCTGACCAAGTCCCTACTCCACCTCCACGTGGTGGTCCTGGAAACAGGCTGCATCACTGCAGTCTGGCTGAGGAGTAGGGATCGAAGAGGGAAGGCTAACCCGGTCCCAAAAAATGCTGTGCGGAAGTCGGATGTGTCGGCCGAAAGGCGCAAATACCGCAGCTTCGCTGTAAACGGACACAACGCAACCAACGTCCTTTTCAGGACGAACGAGGAAGAAGGAAGAATAATCCTAACCCTAAACTGCTACGAAAGAACACATAACTACACATATTCACTGCGGAGCAAAAACCCACGAATAATAGGAAATTACCAGAACAAAAGAAACACCGCGATAAATTGATCACATGGCATGGGAAGAGAAAATGAAGACACAGCCGACTCAAGACATGACTGACCAATCAACAAAGCACTCAACTAATAGGCCCTAAATCTAAACTGGCTTTCTGATCTTTCAAATGTATCTTTTAAAAAGACAACATACCTCCGATTCTCCCAAACCAGACAAAGATGTATTTCTCAGCAACCTCAGTTCTCGTGGGTCAACAAATGGTCTTGACGACTCGTCTGCCAGCTGCAGAAGATTGTAGTCGTCACTGTGTCGTGGGCAAATAGCAAACATTGTAGTGATGTTGCCTGATACACTAACAGTGTACTAAATAAACGACGATGTTCCAAGTACAGTATGAGGATTTGAAAGCTCAGAACGTCTCTAGCCTATCTCTTGCTTACTCGCACGAGGTTGCCACTTGTTAGTCTTCTATCTGAACTCTGATGTGGCCGCCAAGGTTGCCACTTAAGTTCTAGAGATAAACCCAGATTTTCTTCTTAAAAAACCCCCAGAAATACCCAGAATATTTTATATGCATCATATCTGATGTAAACTAGTGCCCCTTTATCATATAGAGTTATGACAACTATGTCAGAATCGAAAACGAGGCTGAACGACGTGGACGCCAATACTAGTGTTAGTAGCTGGAATAAGCGTCGAAGTAAGATTTTTTTTTTTTAAATTAATGAAGAAAAATATCCCGTTCAACGGGTTATAATTAGGATATATATTGTTTTCAATTCCAAATAATATGAACAACTGCCGATGAGAAAGTGGCATCACATTTGTCAAATCATTGTAAATAGGGACAATCACAATTATGCTAATACGTTAAATAAATAAACAAAAAACAAACAAAATCAAGAAGAAACTCTGAACAAGAATTATATTAAAATGGAGGGGTGTAAAGGCCTGGTGGTTCCAGTTATATAACTGACTTTAACAGATATTTAATTGACTTTCATCTGTTAAAAGTCATATGCATTGTAAGAACAGCATCAGACCTTCACATTCCCAGACACTAATATTAACATTTGTTCGTGATAAATATTGTTTGACTATATTATGCAGTTCCTTAGGTCTGTCTATTCTTAACACCTCTTCTATATATATATATATATATATATATATATATATATATATATATATATATATATATATACATATATACATATATACATACATATATATATACATACATATATATATATATATATATATATATATATATATATATATATATATATATATATATATATAGGGAGCCGCGCTAGCGTAGTGGTTACAACACCGCTCTGGCGACCGGGTGATACAGGATCAAACCCGGGCGACGGCATTTGAGGATTTTTCGTCGACCGGGATTTGGACTGGATTAACTCGAGACCTGGCGAGGACATTTGAAGGAGTGTCGTCGACCAGGGACTGGCGGCTCCTGAGCCGACCCAGCTGTAATGGGTACCTCCGAAATCGGCGAGTATTTGCCTGAATGGCGAGGGACACCTGTCTCTGTACAAGAAATAAAGGGATACTCACGTAAAATCAATGTCAGGTTAGACATAAAATAATAACCTGAGATTTCGCCTCGAGTATTAGCGGGCGAACGCAAAAAAAAAAAAAAAAAAAAAAAAAAAATATATATATATATATATATATATATATATATATATATTTATTTATTTATTTATTTATATATTTTATATAACCTATATAATTATAAATTATATAATATAAATTATATAATTATTATTATTTTAAATTTATATAATTTATATAATATTGTTATATAAATTATATAATGTTATAAAATAATTATATAATAAAACTATAATAAAATCTCCGGTCCAAAATATGTAATTAGATTTTGTTAAAACTATCTGTACATAGTCGCATTTTTAATGAAAACATAAACTGTTGTGATCATCTGGTCTAGTAAAACTGTCAGTGTCTACAACAGTCATTCGCCAGTTTCCACATTTCAAACTAGGTAAATAGTTCAATTCGATGGGAGTATGTTTTTTCCTAAGTGTTGCAATTCTAACGGAATATTTGTTGCTAAATAGTGGAATTCTTACGGAATATAAAATTCAACGGAGTATGTGTTAAAAATCCACGCTACTGATTCTTTTCAATAAACCGGTAAGTAAACTAGTTTTCTTCTTTTTTGTTTTGTTACTTCAAATACAAATAATAGTACAAATATGAGCTACTGTATTTGCATCTAATTTTATTTCAAATTATTAGCTAACCTAAACGAAAATGCAAATTGGGTCCGAAACTCATGATCGGGTCCATTTGCCTGCACTACGGGTTCGACAGAAAATGGCGGCCAAATTTTAGTTGTCGTAACTCTATATGAATCTAGGAGCACTAATGTAAACGAGTAAAAAAAACAACGTCATTGATGTGATTAAAAACAAGAATTAAATTTAAGTGGAATAAAAAATATATAGTACATAATGTTTTACATTTAATTATAATATAAATATAATGTATAATGTTCAGTGCACAGAATATACATACATTGTAAATGTCAATTGTCAAATATACCCAGATTAATGCAGATTTGGAACAAAAATACCCAGATACCCAGACGGAAGTTAAAAAAAAAACCCAGATCTAGTAAAAAATACCCAGCTGTGGCAACACTGGTGGCCGCATATTTATATTACTGCCAATCCCATTCGAGATTCACTCGGACTTTTCGAGTGCGGTCCTATCATAAATTTATGCATGATGTAAACAACTCTATGAAATATCCGAACACATCTCGAAGGTTTTCGAACATTCCAGGCGATTCACGTTTCCTCTATACGTAACGCTTGCAACATTGCTGTCAGCTTTCAACATTTGTATTTTCCATTTTTCGCTACAGTCATATAACATAAAACGTGTGTAGAAACACAATATATTTAAAATAACAACGATTCGGAAACGTTGTGATCCTGCTAGATATGTTGTGCAATGCCTCGATTACCTTCGCCTTGTAATCGTAATCGCAGCGATAAACCTTAATGTTATGTGATCTGAAGTGCATTTGATTTACTACAGTTTCTTTCAAATAAGTAACAAATAACTATCACGGGCGAAACGTGTCTTTTTCTTCTCTTTTTTTCTTCCGTTTAGGGCACCAGAATTAGCACACACACACTCACACACACTCACACACACTCACACACACAGAGGACTCATGCACCCGCGCAATTTGACACCTTTCGTTGATTATGTTTACACTAATCGGAAAGGCGAAATGGCAACATGATCAGGTATCGGCCATTGAAATTTTTCTTTGGAAATGGAGACACAGTACATCCTAATAGTCCCATTTAGTTATCGGAGATTTCTTAAGAGACAAAGAAAGAATATGGTAACTGCTCCCGCAGGCAATCGTAGGCTACAAGGTGACTAAAAGGTTAGCGAAGAGGAAAAAAAATTACAGATTGCTAGACAAATTTTCCTGAAAGATTATTAGAGGGAAAATAGATTATGGAAGTTTAATATATGACTGCTGTACACAGTAACAAGATTAAATTAGACATAATTCAGCATAAAAATTTACATACAATAGCAGGTGTAATAAGATCAACATCAATGGCAGCTCTAGAGGTGGTTTTATGAATTTTACTCTATGAACTACGGAGAAAGGAGTTAAGACTAAATTATATGAACAAAGTTATGTTAGATAAATCTCACCCAGCATATACAGCTTTTACGAAATGTCAGCTAGCAACTCAGGCCAATCCACTAAACACCATTAGATACCCTGCATGATAGAAGTGTATGGAGGAAATAGTCCACCTGGGTACTTTAATTACACCGATTAATAACAGTTGTGAATACAAGCCGGTGGTTCCACCATTGAAGATCAAGAAACCAGATACGGACTACCACCTTGCAGAAATACTTAAGAAAGCAAATAATATAGACAATATTAAAAACACAGCCAAAAATATATATACAACAAATATCAAAGAACAGCATTACCGTATACACAGATGGATCCAAGGGAGTGGATGGCAAATTGGTTATAGGCATATATATTCCAATATAGAAAATGGCAAAGGAGTATAGAATCACTGAAAACTCATCCGTTTTCGCTGCAGAGATGGCGGCAATACTAAAAGCACTAGATATATTCTCTAATAACCCTCCCAAGAAACTAACAATTTTAAGAGACTCTCTTTCAACAATTCAAGTACACAGAAACTTACGAGAATGCAGTAGACATGATACAGCCGATGAGATATTTCTGTCTACTACTTACTTATATTCCAGAGGATGTTCAGTCTTAATAGCCTTGTCGTGGTTGAGTTAGAGTGTAGAGTATTTGTCGAGTTGGACAACTGTAGTGAAATCGACAAGGGACAGTGGACTGACAGAGTTATAGCTTACACTTTAGATAAGGTGTAAATAGGAGATGGACTTGAGACAACCTGGAAGAAGATTTACCAAAATGATCTCTCTCCAAGCCTCAACTCACTTATGTCTGTCTCAGCACCTCCTGCTCTCTCTCTTTTCTCTTATCATACATAGAGATTATAGTAAAGAGCTAAAAATACAAATATGGATGGAAAGGTCGTGAACAGCGCATTAATAAATGTGTAAAATTTATTAAAGAAGAAAAGCATGAAAATAATGCATATCATCACAACAACATAAAATTACCTCAATAATCAAATATTCATCAAATAATCATATACACCAACAACCACACACACAGATCACCATTCATAAAACCTGTAGAACACAAAGAGATAAATAATCGAGTGACAGTCCTTCGGTTTTCGGGGACCAGCTGAAGTAACTCTAGTAAGTGTTGTTTTCGTATATATCCTCCATCGGTGATGGAATTAACCTGAATAACATCACTGTATAGGCGCTATCGGTGGTGACCCCCCCTACTGGCGCGAGTTGGGCTGGGGGACGCTGTTTATCTCCTGCTGACGTGCGAGGTTTTAAGTATCCAGGAAATACACCAGAAGAAGTCACTGGAGGACAAAGAGACCCAGGCGCGCTTATCCGGCGCAAGGCTCCGCTTGGCTGTAAATCCTGTTTAAACTGGTTTGGCTGTGGTTTGCTGAGTGCCCCGTTTAGGCACAAAAAAGGCGGGTGATATGGAATTCTGCTATAGGCATGCTGAGCGGGTTTGATATTCTGGAAGCCGCAATGCTCTGGTTGGTAATCCAATAGGCGAGTAGAGAACTACTACTGCGTTTGGCGATTCCAGATTTAGCGTTGGCTCCGTTGCACTGCGTGAGCTTAACTTGGCGTTGACAAAAAGGGGTTTTGATTCAGGAACGGGGTGTGACGATTCGTGACGCTAGCGGTATTCAGAACCCTCTAGATCGAAGAGAATATTTCGTTCTTCGCCTGACTGGAATCTGCTCTCGCGAGTCGGTCTCCCTGAAACTGAGACCCAAAAGAGACACCTTTTAACTTCAAGCAACGCTAAAATCACACTAACTTTATACAGAAAGTTTCGCTCCACTATGGGATTAGATTTATTGTAGTTATTGCTATGATAGTTTAGGGCTGTCTTTAACCATGTCTCCTGTTCCTTAAAAATATCAATTATCAACACGCGCCCGCATAGGCTTAATATCTTTTGCACACCCAGGTACCTGTCAGTAACTGTTCTGACAGCAACAATCTACTCCTCTTCTCCCAATCTCAACATACAGGAAACCTAACCTGTAGTTACAGTTAAATGAATATGCTTATTCATCTTACAACATTAAATGAATTTACATAAACAGATTACCGCATTTGACATTACACAAATAAATCGTATGTCCCCTTTGGGAAATATATTAGCATTTCCACAAAATGAGTACAAAGAAAATGCAATGTTCTTGCTATAATAATACAGTTGTGGCTAGATCATACGATATAATTATATCTATGCCTGGTGACTGCTTTCAGTGAAAGTTATAGACTAGTGCCTAGCCACACAAGTAAGCATAAAATGATCCTCCCTTGCCACTGGAAATATCTATCAAAGGAATAAGTGACTATCTCCCATAATCCAGAATTATTACCTGCATCTCACTATTCAGTTTTAAAGTGAACAATCCACACCTGACATTATCTTACAGAAATGACAGTTAATTTTGGTGACTCTTAACCCAATGGTAAGCATTCGTGGACTGATTCTACGCCTAATATCTGTTATTGTAAGTTTAACATTTAACCCATGATAAACCATAACAGTTTAAGCACCACTTAATAGGCCGTAGACAGCGCTACCTTATCACTGAATAAATTACTAGGAGAAGTCCTCAGAAATAAATTCACTTCCCTAACAGATATATATATATAAAGCTAACATGAATATATCATATAATAATTATAAGATATGTCAACTCACCCCGAAAAATGACTAGAACATAGGCAAACACATTTAGTTCTGTGTTAATGTTTGCCTTATTTCCATAATGGTCTATCTCGGGCCAGGAAATTTTACGAATGTCTTTGTCTATTAAAACCAGTCTACTCTTATAGATCACAAGGGACGCTCCCCCCGGACCTCTGGCCTGCAAATTTCTACAGAAGTTCGGCGAAAGACGTAATCTAGAGTAAGACAAAAGAAATCGTGCGAAAGTTCCCCAGGTAGAGAAATGCATAACATTATGCTCTATCTTGTCTAAGGGGCGACCACCCAAAGACTGACCACGGGTTTGTCTCCCCCTGTTTCCAGGATGCATAATATTATGATCCGAAGCAGCGTTCTGGAAGCCAAACACAGGGACCCTTTCACTCGTGATCAAAGGCTTTAAACGTAAGAGATATTCCTTTGGTCAGACCAGGTGCGGCTAGATAACATTACGTTACCTCTACGCTGGCCGTTGAGGAATTTAGTACTAAGGCCAAACGTAAACAAAACCTCGGGGAGGGTTTGAGAAGGTGAAAAATGAAAGAAAGAAGAATACAAAATGACGAGGAAACCCAGGACATTTAAAAAGTAATCAAATTATGGACAAGATGGTAAAATAGATTATCGGTCACGTGACAAGTGCCCCCCTCCCCCCCCCCCCCTTTTTAAAGTTCGATGAATACGGACAAAAATGACAGTAATCTATCTTTTCCATCGATGTCCGTTACCTGTTATTGGAACATCCAATACTCATAAACCAAATACGTTTCCAATTTCTGTCTGTCTGTATGCCTAGCTCCGAGTTCATTTTTTTCTTCCCTCTGTCTAATAGACGTTCAGCGAATGGGATTTTGCGAGGCCAGTCGGCACTGACGCCTTCCGTTTCCGTGTGAACCTGACCTTGCTTCCGCAATTCGCTGTGCCTGTTTATGGTCCGGAAAATTATCCGCACCTGTTGAGGTTTTCGGCCCTGCCTGAACTCACTGGCCACTGCGTAGATAATCCGCCTGTTACATGCAGTGTAATCATTGATGGGCTCAGGCTGCTTATGTCTATATTTACCTGTCACGGGCGTGGACTTGAATAACCCTCTATAGCTGCGTGTAACCCTAGTTGGCAAATAAAGCCGTTCGTTGGCCGAAGAAATGCTAGCATTTTCCTTCTGCCTCTCCACACCTACTCCCCTGTTTCGGTGGGAGCATTGATCAATCTTCAGACCTGTGCCGTCTAAAGGTGGGTCTGGAGCTTTCCTTGCCTTGCCAGTCACAACTCTGGCTTGGTCAACGGAAATGATCAAGTTGCTCTGTAATGGCCTGGCGGAGGCGACTACTTTGCTGTCCATCAGTGGGGTTGAGACCACTGGAATAATGCGATTTGAATGAGAGAACTCAGCTGCCTGAAACAGAGAGTAATCGATCGCATTCTGGGGTTCTACTAAATCATAACAGATCTCCGTAGCTTCTATCCGTGAAGACAGATAGGTAATATCTGCTAGTTGCAGAGTTTGTTGAGTCGCTTTCCCATTACTAGCATGACGTGAGCCAAGGCTCTCAACAATGGCTCCTTGTACAGTAGTAAGGCAGCTTTTCTCACTGTCTTCTGCCCTGAGAAGTGTGAGAGACTCAAATGGAATACCAGGGATCCCTTCGCCTGGAACCCTGTGTCCATCATAAACGTCAACTTTGCCCTCCCCTGAGGAAGTTACTGGCGTCAATTGAACTTTGTCCTGCAATGCGAGATCCACTTCCTGGTTGACAGGCCCCGCAGACTGCATGCAAAGGACTGGACGGTTTGAGATCCCGTTAGATCGCGAAGTGCCCGAGAAAAAACTCTCGGTGTGTTTTTCCAAAGTTCCTTGGAACGGTTTGGAAAGTTTAACCCTTTTAGCAGGCGACTTATTCTTGCACCTTTTAAGCTCAGGGTGATAAGAGGAGCGGCGCCTCCATTCTCTAATAGTTGAGTTGGAGGGATACGCCTCTGCATATGGTTTTTCGCTGTCCGGCCGGGAATCTTGCGAAATATAACGTGATAGGGTGTGGCTCCCTTTTCTCGACGTGACGTGTCGGTTAGGTGCTGCTCGGTCTGGAGCATGAGAGGCTCGGGGTTCGCCGCTTGCCAGACGGGAACAATCCGTATTACAATGCTTGTTAGCACCTCTCTCACCTTTGAGCAGTTTCCATGCCTGGGAACGTTGCGTAATTTTCCCCGTGGCCTTAGGTCTGCTATCCCGACGTAAATTCTTTCCTTGTTTGGGCTTCGGATCCAAGTCCAAAGGAAAGTCAATTTTCTGGAGTTGGGGTTCGGTTTTAGCAGGCAAGTTTTCTTGCATGGGCGCAAGGTTTGCAGGGGCGTTGACCGTTAAGGGCACAGTAGAAGGGGAATTAGAGTGACTACATTTAGTATCTGTTTCCATCCTCCGAATTTGGCTATCCAGTTCATTCATTCTGATTTGGTGTAGCCTGCTCCTTTCTTGGCTTTCTCTGTCCCTTTCTTGGCGCTCTATTTCCCATTGCTTGTCCCGTTCTTGTTGCTCCATTTCCAATTTCTTGTCCCGTTCTTGTCTTTGCTTTTCCCTTTGCTTCTCATCTTCTATCGCTTCTTCTACATACTGTCGGGTGAATGCTTCACTCTCCCCAGTTTGTTTACAGGACAATGCTAAGATTAAACGGCTGTCAAACCAATTGTCTACCTCGTATTGATCCTGCAGGCTTACTGCAAATTCTAGAAAGGGTTGGATTTCGCTATCCTTGTACTCCATGTACTTAGCTACCTCGAGGGCAATCCTATGCACTTTATCTACATCGGCCATTATATCAGGGTGAGCAAACACTATAGAAGAATAGAACCTAGAGATCTTAGTTACCTAGTGCACTAGGTGCTGATTAACTTAATAATCAATAAAATCTAGGCTAGCCTGGGAACTTTAAAAAAAACAAGAAAGTTTGTGGCTACTCTGATTGCGACAAGCAAAACCCCAAAAAACTCCAAAAAATGTAAGTGATGTAAAACTTACTATCACTTCACCCCAGTTCTGTCAGTACTAAGCTATTGAGAGGATTGGTTACTATCGTCCGAATGAACACCCTCCCTTGGTACAAATGACAGCTAGTAACTGACTATCTGTAGGTTCTTATCTCAGATTAAAGAGCTACTACTGAAAAAATATTAACCCTTAAAAAAAAAATTTTCTGACTTTTTCAACAATAGTCGTCAGATTTGTCAACCAAAAACTCAGCAGTGATACCATCAACCTTTACCAGCTGTCTCATGTGTAGCATGAACAATAAATGTAACTTAATATTTATGATTGCTGTGGAGAAAAAACGCTGTTCCGACTTCCACCCAAAAGAAATAGTTCGATATGTCTAGGGGAAAGAAATTCCTATAATCTGCCGAACACTAAACTCTAAGAATCAGAATAGAATCTTGTGAGAGATTCATCCTCGGATCGAGCACATATTAAATGTCGTACTAGATGGGTTCTAGAATCTCGGACGGGCTTCCATTTGTCGTGGTCTGATGGGTTCTAGAATCTCGGACGAGCCAAACCATTTGTCGTGGTTGAGTTAGAGTGTAGAGTATTTGTCGAGTTGGACAACTGTAGTGAAATCGACAAGGGATAGTGGAATGACAGAGTTATAGCTTACACTTTAGATAAGGTGTAAATAGGAGATGGACTTGAGACAACCTGGAAGAAGATTTACCAAAATGATCTCTCTCTCCAAGCCTCAACTCACTTATGTCTGTCTCAGCACCTCCTGCTCTCTCTCTTTTCTCTTATCATACATAGAGATTATAGTAAAGAGCTAAAAATACAAATATGGATGGAAAGGTCGTGAACAGCGCATTAATAAATATGTAAAATTTATTAAAGAAGAAAAGCATGAAAATAATGCATATCATCACAACAACATAAAATTACCTCAATAATCAAATATTCATCAAATAATCATGAACACCAACAACCACACACACAGATCACCATTCATAAAACCTGTAGAACACAAAGAGATAAATAATCGAGTGACAGTCCTTCGGTTTTCGGGGACCAGCTGAAGTAACTCCAGTAAGTGTTGTTTTCGTATATATCCTCCATCGGTGATGGAATTAACCTGAATAACATCACTGTATAGGCGCTATCGGTGGTGACCCCCCCCCCCCCTACTGGCGCGAGTTGGGCTGGGGGACGCTGTTTATCTCCTGCTGACGTGCGAGGTTTTAAGTATCCAGGAAATACACCAGAAGAAGTCACTTGAGGACAAAGAGACCCAGGCGCGCTTATCCGGCGCAAGGCTCCGCTTGGCTGTAAATCCTGTTTAAACTGGTTTGGCTGTGGTTTGCTGAGTGCCCCGTTTAGGCACAAAAAAGGCGGGTGATATGGAATTCTGCTATAGGCATGCTGAGCGGGTTTGATATTCTGGAAGCCGCAATGCTCTGGCTGGTAATCCAATAGGCGAGTAGAGAACTACTACTGCGTTTGGCGATTCCAGATTTAGCGTTGGCTCCGTTGCACTGCGTGAGCTTAACTTGGCGTTGACAAAAAGGGGTTTTGATTCAGGAACGGGGTGTGACGATTCGTGACGCTAGCGGTATTCAGAACCCTCTAGATCGAAGAGAATATTTCGTTCTTCGCCTGACTGGAATCTGCTCTCGCGAGTCGGTCTCCCTGAAACTGAGACCCAAAAGAGACACCTTTTAACTTCAAGCAACGCAACGCTAAAATCACACTAACTTTATACAGAAAGTTTCGCTCCACTATGGGATTAGATTTATTGTAGTTATTGCTATGATAGTTTAGGGCTGTCTTTAACCATGTCTCCTGTTCCTTAAAAATATCAATTATCAAC
The DNA here is from genome assembly GCA_024509875.1 of Oreohelix idahoensis. Classification (NCBI taxonomy): domain Eukaryota; kingdom Metazoa; phylum Mollusca; class Gastropoda; order Stylommatophora; family Oreohelicidae; genus Oreohelix; species Oreohelix idahoensis. The sequence goes on along the minus strand of JAMPIV010005598.1, from coordinate 44,115 downwards.
ACGCGCCCGCATAGGCTTAATATCTTTTGCACACCCAGGTACCTGTCAGTAACTGTTCTGACAGCAACAATCTACTCCTCTTCTCCCAATCTCAACATACAGGAAACCTAACCTGTAGTTACAGTTAAATGAATATGCTTATTCATCTTACAACATTAAATGAATTTACATAAACAGATTACCGCATTTGACATTACACAAATAAATCGTATGTCTCCTTTGGGAAATATATTAGCATTTCCACAAAATGAGTACAAAGAAAATGCAATGTTCTTGCTATAATAATACAGTTGTGGCTAGATCATACGATATAATTATATCTATGCCTGGTGACTGCTTTCAGTGAAAGTTATAGACTAGTGCCTAGCCACACAAGTAAGCATAAAATGATCCTCCCTTGCCACTGGAAATATCTATCAAAGGAATAAGTGACTATCTCCCATAATCCAGAATTATTACCTGCATCTCACTATTCAGTTTTAAAGTGAACAATCCACACCTGACATTATCTTACAGAAATGACAGTTAATTTTGCTGACTCTTAACCCAATGGTAAGCATTCGTGGACTGATTCTACGCCTAATATCTGTTATTGTAAGTTTAACATTTAACCCATGATAAACCGTAACAGTTTAAGCACCACTTAATAGGCCGTAGACAGCGCTACCTTATCACTGAATAAATTACTAGGAGAAGTCCTCAGAAATAAATTCACTTCCCTAACAGATATATATATAAAGCTAACATGAATATATCATATAATAATTATAAGATATGTCAACTCACCCCGAAAAATGACTAGAACATAGGCAAACACATTTAGTTCTGTGTTAATGTTTGCCTTATTTCCATAATGGTCTATCTCGGGCCAGGAAATTTTACGAATGTCTTTGTCTATTAAAACCAGTCTACTCTTATAGATCACAAGGGACGCTCCCCCCGGACCTCTGGCCTGCAAATTTCTACAGAAGTTCGGCGAAAGACGTAATCTAGAGTAAGACAAAAGAAATCGTGCGAAAGTTCCCCAGGTAGAGAAATGCATAACATTATGCTCTATCTTGTCTAAGGGGCGACCACCCAAAGACTGACCACGGGTTTGTCTCCCCCTGTTTCCAGGATGCATAATATTATGATCCGAAGCAGCGTTCTGGAAGCCAAACACAGGGACCCTTTCACTCGTGATCAAAGGCTTTAAACGTAAGAGATATTCCTTTGGTCAGACCAGGTGCGGCTAGATAACATTACGTTACCTCTACGCTGGCCGTTGAGGAATTTAGTACTAAGGCCAAACGTAAACAAAACCTCGGGGAGGGTTTGAGAAGGTGAAAAATGAAAGAAAGAAGAATACAAAATGTCGAGGAAACCCAGGACATTTAAAAAGTAATCAAATTATGGACAAGATGGTAAAATAGATTATCGGTCACGTGACAAGTGCCCACCCCCCCCCCCCCCCCCCCCCTCCTCCCCCCCCTTTTAAAGTTCGAGGAATACGGACAAAAATGACAGTAATCTATCCTTTCCATCGATGTCCGTTACCTGTTATTGGAACATCCAATACTCATAAACCAAATACGTTTCCAATTTCTGTCTGTCTGTATGCCTAGCTCCGAGTTCATTTTTTTCTTCCCTCTGTCTAATAGACGTTCAGCGAATGGGATTTTGCGAGGCCAGTCGGCACTGACGCCTTCCGTTTCCGTGTGAACCTGACCTTGCTTCCGCAATTCGCTGTGCCTGTTTATGGTCCGGAAAATTATCCGCACCTGTTGAGGTTTTCGGCCCTGCCTGAACTCACTGGCCACTGCGTAGATAATCCGCCTGTTACATGCAGTGTAATCATTGATGGGCTCAGGCTGCTTATGTCTATATTTACCTGTCACGGGCGTGGACTTGAATAACCCTCTATAGCTGCGTGTAACCCTAGTTGGCAAATAAAGCCGTTCGTTGGCCGAAGAAATGCTAGCATTTTTCTTCTGCCTCTCCACACCTACTCCCCTGTTTCGGTGGGAGCATTGATCAATCTTCAGACCTGTGCCGTCTAAAGGTGGGTCTGGAGCTTTCCTTGCCTTGCCAGTCACAACTCTGGCTTGGTCAACGGAAATGATCAAGTTGCTCTGTAATGGCCTGGCGGAGGCGACTACTTTGCTGTCCATCAGTGGGGTTGAGACCACTGGAATAATGCGATTTGAATGAGAGAACTCAGCTGCCTGAAACAGAGAGTAATCGATCGCATTCTGGGGTTCTACTAAATCATAACAGATCTCCGTAGCTTCTATCCGTGAAGACAGATAGGTAATATCTGCTAGTTGCAGAGTTTGTTGAGTCGCTTTCCCATTACTAGCATGACGTGAGCCAAGGCTCTCAACAATGGCTCCTTGTACAGTAGTAAGGCAGCTTTTCTCACTGTCTTCTGCCCTGAGAAGTGTGAGAGACTCAAATGGAATACCAGGGATCCCTTCGCCTGGAACCCTGTGTCCATCATAAACGTCAACTTTGCCCTCCCCTGAGGAAGTTACTGGCGTCAATTGAACTTTGTCCTGCAATGCGAGATCCACTTCCTGGTTGACAGGCCCCGCAGACTGCATGCAAAGGACTGGACGGTTTGAGATCCCGTTAGATCGCGAAGTGCCCGAGAAAAAACTCTCGGTGTGTTTTTCCAAAGTTCCTTGGAACGGTTTGGAAAGTTTAACCCTTTTAGCAGGCGACTTATTCTTGCACCTTTTAAGCTCAGGGTGATAAGAGGAGCGGCGCCTCCATTCTCTAATAGTTGAGTTGGAGGGATACGCCTCTGCATATGGTTTTTCGCTGTCCGGCCGGGAATCTTGCGAAATATAACGTGATAGGGTGTGGCTCCCTTTTCTCGACGTCACGTGTCGGTTAGGTGCTGCTCGGTCTGGAGCATGAGAGGCTCGGGGTTTTCCGCTTGCCAGACGGGAACAATCCGTATTACAATGCTTGTTAGCACCTCTCTCACCTTTGAGCAGTTTCCATGCCTGGGAACGTTGCGTAATTTTCCCCGTGGCCTTAGGTCTGCTATCCCGACGTAAATTCTTTCCTTGTTTGGGCTTCGGATCCAAGTCCAAAGGAAAGTCAATTTTCTGGAGTTGGGGTTCGGTTTTAGCAGGCAAGTTTTCTTGCATGGGCGCAAGGTTTGCAGGGGCGTTGACCGTTAAGGGCACAGTAGAAGGGGAATTAGAGTGACTACATTTAGTATCTGTTTCCATCCTCCGAATTTGGCTATCCAGTTCATTCATTCTGATTTGGTGTAGCCTGCTCCTTTCTTGGCTTTCTCTGTCCCTTTCTTGGCGCTCTATTTCCCATTGCTTGTCCCGTTCTTGTTGCTCCATTTCCAATTTCTTGTCCCGTTCTTGTCTTTGCTTTTCCCTTTGCTTCTCATCTTCTATCATTTCTTCTACATACTGTCGGGTGAATGCTTCACTCTCCCCAGTTTGTTTACAGGACCATGCTAAGATTAAACGGCTGTCAAACCAATTGTCTACCTCGTATTGATCCTGCAGGCTTACTGCAAATTCTAGAAAGGGCTGGATTTCGCTATCCTTGTACTCCATGTACTTAGCTACCTCGAGGGCAATCCTATGCACTTTATCTACATCGGCCATTATATCAGGGTGAGCAAACACTATAGAAGAATAGAACCTAGAGATCTTAGTTACCTGGTGCACTAGGTGCTGATTAACTTAATAATCAATAAAATCTAGGCTAGCCTGGGAACTTTAAAAAAAACAAGAAAGTTTGTGGCTACTCTGATTGCGACAAGCAAAACCCCAAAAAACTCCAAAAAATGTAAGTGATGTACAACTTACTATCACTTCACCCCAGTTCTGTCAGTACTAAGCTATTGAGAGGATTGGTTACTATCGTCCGAATGAACACCCTCCCTTGGTACAAATGCAAGCTAGTAACTGACTATCTGTAGCTTCTTATCTCAGATTAAAGAGCTACTACTGAAAAAATATTAACCCTTAAAAAAAAAATTTTCTGATTTTTTTCAACAATAGTCGTCAGATTTGTCAACCAAAAACTCAGCAGTGATACCATCAACCTTTACCAGCTGTCTCATGTGTAGCATGAACAATAAATGTAACTTAATATTTATGATTGCTGTGGAGAAAAAACGCTGTTCCGACTTCCACCCAAAAGAAATAGTTCGATATGTCTAGGGGAAAGAAATTCCTATAATCTGCCGAACACTAAACTCTAAGAATCAGAATAGAATCTTGTGAGAGATTCATCCTCGGATCGAGCACATATTAAATGTCGTACTAGATGGGTTCTAGAATCTCGGACGGGCTCCCATTTGTCGTGGTCTGATGGGTTCTAGAATCTCGGACGAGCCAAACCATTTGTCGTGGTTGAGTTAGAGTGTAGAGTATTTGTCGAGTTGGACAACTGTAGTGAAATCGACAAGGGATAGTGGACTGACAGAGTTATAGCTTACACTTTAGATAAGGTGTAAATAGGAGATGGACTTGAGACAACCTGGAAGAAGATTTACCAAAATGATCTCTCTCTCCAAGCCTCAACTCACTTATGTCTGTCTCAGCACCTCCTGCTCTCTCTCTCTTTTCTCTTATCATACATAGAGATTATAGTAAAGAGCTAAAAATACAAATATGGATGGAAAGGTCGTGAACAGCGCATTAATAAATGTGTAAAATTTATTAAAGAAGAAAAGCATGAAAATAATGCATATCATCACAACAACATAAAATTACCTCAATAATCAAATATTCATCAAATAATCATATACACCAACAACCACACACACAGATCACCATTCATAAAACCTGTAGAACACAAAGAGATAAATAATCGAGTGACAGTCCTTCGGTTTTCGGGGACCAGCTGAAGTAACTCCAGTAAGTGTTGTTTTCGTATATATCCTCCATCGGTGATGGAATTAACCTGAATAACATCACTGTATAGGCGCTATCGGTGGTGACCCCCCCTACTGGCGCGAGTTGGGCTGGGGGACGCTGTTTATCTCCTGCTGACTTGCGAGGTTTTAAGTATCCAGGAAATACACCAGAAGAAGTCACTTGAGGACAAAGAGACCCAGGCGCGCTTATCCGGCGCAAGGCTCCGCTTGGCTGTAAATCCTGTTTAAACTGGTTTGGCTGTGGTTTGCTGAGTGCCCCGTTTAGGCACAAAAAAGGCGGGTGATATGGAATTCTGCTATAGGCATGCTGAGCGGGTTTGATATTCTGGAAGCCGCAATGCTCTGGCTGGTAATCCAATAGGCGAGTAGAGAACTACTACTGCGTTTGGCGATTCCAGATTTAGCGTTGGCTCCGTTGCACTGCGTGAGCTTAACTTGGCGTTGACAAAAAGGGGTTTTGATTCAGGAACGGGGTGTGACGATTCGTGACGCTAGCGGTATTCAGAACCCTCTAGATCGAAGAGAATATTTCGTTCTTCGCCTGACTGGAATCTGCTCTCGCGAGTCGGTCTCCCTGAAACTGAGACCCAAAAGAGACACCTTTTAACTTCAAGCAACGCTAAAATCACACTAACTTTATACAGAAAGTTTCGCTCCACTATGGGATTAGATTTATTGTAGTTATTGCTATGATAGTTTAGGGCTGTCTTTAACCATGTCTCCTGTTCCTTAAAAATATCAATTATCAACACGCGCCCGCATAGGCTTAATATCTTTTGCACACCCAGGTACCTGTCAGTAACTGTTCTGACAGCAACAATCTACTCCTCTTCTCCCAATCTCAACATACAGGAAACCTAACCTGTAGTTACAGTTAAATGAATATGCTTATTCATCTTACAACATTAAATGAATTTACATAAACAGATTACCGCATTTGACATTACACAAATAAATCGTATGTCCCCTTTGGGAAATATATTAGCATTTCCACAAAATGAGTACAAAGAAAATGCAATGTTCTTGCTATAATAATACAGTTGTGGCTAGATCATACGATATAATTATATCTATGCCTGGTGACTGCTTTCAGTGAAAGTTATAGACTAGTGCCTAGCCACACAAGTAAGCATAAAATGATCCTCCCTTGCCACTGGAAATATCTATCAAAGGAATAAGTGACTATCTCCCATAATCCAGAATTATTACCTGCATCTCACTATTCAGTTTTAAAGTGAACAATCCACACCTGACATTATCTTACAGAAATGACAGTTAATTTTGCTGACTCTTAACCCAATGGTAAGCATTCGTGGACTGATTCTACGCCTAATATCTGTTATTGTAAGTTTAACATTTAACCCATGATAAACCGTAACAGTTTAAGCACCACTTAATAGGCCGTAGACAGCGCTACCTTATCACTGAATAAATTACTAGGAGAAGTCCTCAGAAATAAATTCACTTCCCTAACAGATATATATATAAAGCTAACATGAATATATCATATAATAATTATAAGATATGTCAACTCACCCCGAAAAATGACTAGAACATAGGCAAACACATTTAGTTCTGTGTTAATGTTTGCCTTATTTCCATAATGGTCTATCTCGGGCCAGGAAATTTTACGAATGTCTTTGTCTATTAAAACCAGTCTACTCTTATAGATCACAAGGGACGCTCCCCCCGGACCTCTGGCCTGCAAATTTCTACAGAAGTTCGGCGAAAGACGTAATCTAGAGTAAGACAAAAGAAATCGTGCGAAAGTTCCCCAGGTAGAGAAATGCATAACATTATGCTCTATCTTGTCTAACGGGCGACCACCCAAAGACTGACCACGGGTTTGTCTCCCCCTGTTTCCAGGATGCATAATATTATGATCCGAAGCAGCGTTCTGGAAGCCAAACACAGGGACCCTTTCACTCGTGATCAAAGGCTTTAAACGTAAGAGATATTCCTTTGGTCAGACCAGGTGCGGCTAGATAACATTACGTTACCTCTACGCTGGCCGTTGAGGAATTTAGTACTAAGGCCAAACGTAAACAAAACCTCGGGGAGGGTTTGAGAAGGTGAAAAATGAAAGAAAGAAGAATACAAAATGACGAGGAAACCCAGGACATTTAAAAAGTAATCAAATTATGGACAAGATGGTAAAATAGATTATCGGTCACGTGACAAGCCTGTATACCTTCACAAGTTGGTATGGAGAGAAATAAATAGGCAGAAAAGTAGATCTGATAAAAATCTAATAAATGTAAGGGTGAGTAAATTAGAGATTAAAAGCGTAATTAATTGAATAATAACAGATGAATGGAAAGCAGAGTGGGATAAAAAAATCTGAAAGGAAGACATGCATATCAGATGTTCAAGGCTCCAACAAGAAAATGTCAGATATCTAGGGAATTGAAAAGAGTAATAAGAAACTTATTACTGACTACAGCTGGGAAAAGGCTATTTCAGAATAGAAAAACTTTACTGTGCAGGATGTCTTCAAGACAATAATACAGAATTTTTCTAGTTAAAATGAAAGAGGTATGAACAAATGAGAATCCCAATATTAGATTATATGCAGTCATCAAATTTACCAATAAATATAGAAGAGGCGGAAATAGGCAGACCTAGTGAACTGCATAATTTAGTCAAACAGTACCGGCATTTAACAAGAACAAAAGTTAATATATAGTAATTGTGAAGGTGAAGGTCTGATGATGTTCTTACAATACATATGACTAATGGCAAGTGAAAGTCAATTAAATATCTAACTGGAAACACCAGGCCTTTATACCCCCTCCCCCTGAATATTTTTTGTGTTTGGTGTTTTCGTTTTGTTTTATTTCGTTTTTGTTTGTATGTTTTTTTTAAATGTACAAGCAAAATTGGTAATTTTGATTTGCCATATTTACAATGATTTGACAGATACGATGCCACGTTCCCATCAATCAATCAATACCCTTTAGCTCCCCAAGGAGCATAGGCCTTCAACAAACAAATGTCAAGTCCTCCTGTCACGTGCCATCCGCTCAAGTTCTTTCCATATTTTCTCATCATTTTCACTTCTGTATCCAGTTCTCTTCTCCGTGTGTATTTTTGTTCTACCTCTGCCTCTCTTTCCCTGGGGATTACAGGACAAAGACTGCCTTGTAATGCTATAAACAGGTCTCCTCAGTGTGTGTTTTATCCATCGCCAGCGTCTTCCTCTCAGCTCTTGTTCCACTGGCAATTGTCTGGTTCTTGTCATCGATTCCACATTTGTGATTTTGTCATACCATTTCAATCCTTCTATTCTTCACAAGCATCCGTTTATGTAAGGTTGTAGCTTGTTGGTTGTAGTTTTTGTTGTTCTCCTTGTCTCAGAGCCATACAATAGGATTGACTTGACATTCAAGTTGAAGATTCTTATTTTCATGTTGGACTTGATTTATATTGTTCTCCATATGTTTCCCAATGCATTGAAAGCTCCTCTTACTTTTTGTATTCTTATTTTGATATCACTGTCTGTCATTCCTTTCTCTATATTACTGCCAAGATACGTGTCCGATTCTACATCTTTTAGTGGTGTATCTTCAAGTTCGACCTTTGTTACGTGCAGTTTTCATAACTGGTAATGTAGTCTGTCTGTATACTTGTTATGTTTGAAAATATTTTGAATAAGATTTTGGGTCTAATGTATTTTTCGTTAGAACCATAATCTAAGGGCGAATACTCATTTTTTTCTTTGAGGGAAAGTAAATATGTAGTTTCTCCTCTTAAAGGATATACCAGCTGACTGCATAGGTCAGAGGTGGAGGCGAACAGCGCATGTCCGAACTAGGGAGAGTTTGGAGAAGATTTCCTGTGCGGGAGGCCGTTTTGTTGAACTGGGTCCGTCAGACGAAATGTCTGGTTACTTCTCTGCATTGCCTCTGGGGATGGAAACTCTTCCACTGTTATTTAAAGTCCCCTGTGTTATTTCTGTTCGTCAGGAAGACGACAGTTGCTTCTAAGTTGTGTTAGGAATTCGAAGCAAGGTAAAAAACGAAACTTTCACACTTCCTTTGTTCGCAGTGTAAGGAACATATTTTGAGTCAACCGGTGACGAGAGCTCACGAATGGTTGAAAGGCAGAGTATTCTACTTGTTATGCTCGTTGGAGCCATCTAAGACCGTTAGGTTTAGATTTACACACAGAAAACCCAGGAGAATATATATTATTCTAAAACCCGCATGATTAGCGGTATATCTTTGATCTTAGACGCTTATGTCTGCAGATGAGGAATCCACAGTGGTTACTGTTTTATAGAGGCCTAATATATAACTATCTGGAGTGGAAGACCAGATGAGTTACCAGTTATTGCTATTATAACTTTGAAAATGAAAACTCGCCTGATGTACGAGGGAGTTATATAAGACTATCTTCGAAAGGACAGCCTATCTTCGATACGTCCGATTAGAGGGATGGACTACGCTATTTTCGTCGCCCGCCATGTTTGGGGTCGATTTAAGAAGAGTCAGAATGAAACTGTTGGATATTTATACAGTTATTTACCCGTTCTGTAATGCGGATTTTTTTCTGCTAGTTGTGGAATGAGAGATAAATTGGAGTCTGCAACACTTTGATAATCATATATTTATTGGAACTTATGAACATGCAACTGTAATGAACTGTCTTCATATCCGCCATGTTCCTGTGTCATGCTTACATGGATCTGTCTACGTCTTGTTGCTGTGACTATAATAAATGGGGGGAAACGTTACTAGCTGTTCCTTTATTGACTCATCATCGTAAGTCTGTGTGACATTGCTGTAACTTGTACTGTGGTCCGGTGTGGACATCCATCTACGTTCTGCACACCTAATGTCAACACACCACCCACGCAAACCAGACCAGAGACATCCTACCTCTTCATCACCTTCACCATCTGTCGGTGTCTACCTTGATTCGGGTATCCGAAGATAGGGTGAACTGTATTACAACCACACAGAAGTAAAACAACACCTTATCATCTTTGGTGGCCACATGCTGGTTTGGTCTGGCACCAGCACATTCGGGGTCCCTTACCCATTCGACATTCAACAGACATCAACATTCAAGCCGTGAAGTACCCTCATCACCATCTACTACGAGATATAGCAAGTTGGCTATATTTGCAAACTACCCGGCATTGCACGAAATGTTGCAGTCTTTGGAGAAGGTCAAGTACACATCAAATTTTCAAATATATATTTAACTTTTTGGCAACAAGGACAGTGCAGTCGAATCGAGAAGTCCTAATTATTACATATCAACGGTGGATCTTCTTACACTGCTCTGTATTGAACATTGTAATAGTTTAGGCCAAGAATTTGTTATTCATTAAAGTGGCAATTCATTAGTTAATTGGTAATTAGAAACTATACCATTATGCCGTAAAACTGAACCTCCTTTACAACACTCTTCATTCATACTATATGTATTTATGTTTACATGTTACATGTCATTTGTTTATGTATTATATTAGTATATATTTCAGCGGGAGGTTGAGTGTGTGACTAATATAAGATATACCACGTGATAGAGGTCTTATATTAGTGTTCTGTAGGTGCAATTTTCTTCATTGAAAATCTGCTTGCGACAATTTGTTGCTATTTGGGTTAGTTGTGACGAGGTGTGCTTTTCTTCGTTGTTTTTGTAACATTTTTCTATTCTTTAGTTTCGATTAAATTTGTTTGTATTTGTAGGTCTACTCTTTCCTGTCATTTAGTTGTATACACCTTTATGTTTATACACTGTGACGTCAGTTGTTTTGTTTACATTTTCGCAGTTATCACATCCTTTGTGAGATTCCCTTCAGTTTAGTTTTTTAGTTGACTTCTGCGAATGTTATCGTAGTGTTTTGAATATTTGTCTTCGTATTATTGTTATTGTTTTGTTTTCTATTGGTACACATACTTAGACATACACTATTAACATTTTGATTGAACTTATGATATAAATGTCTGATGATATTGTTATTATAAAATAACCATACAAGTTCTTACAAAAGACTTGTCTTCCAAAGAGATTGAGATTAACGGAGCTGATTATACAAGTTTTTGTTAAAAACTTGCTCGTGTTTGGTTGAAATAAATAAATTTGTTATTTCAGGGATAATAGCCACATATTATTAAATATTATGGCAACTTTAGACTACTTTATTGAGCAAGGGAGAGCCCTTGGGATGACTCCTGAGGAGTTAAAAGAGTTTGCACTTTCTCATTATGCCAAAGCACAGAAGGAAGAAGAAAAAAAACAAAAAGCTGAAGAAAAAAGATTAGACAGAGAAGCTGAGGAAAAAAGATTAGAAAGAGAAGCTGAGGCTGAACAAAAGAGATTAGAAAGAGAAGCTGAGGCTGAACAAAAGAGATTAGACAGAGAGGCTGAACAAAAAAATTAGACAGAGAAGCTGAACAAAAGAGACTAGAAATAGAGGCTGAAGAAAGAAAAGAAAAAGCAAAGATGGAACATCAAGAAAAACTTTTAGCTTATGAGATAGAAAAATTGAAATTGACAAATATGGGTAGTGTCAATCAGTCATCTGGTAATGATGGTAAACCTTCTACTTTTAAGGTTAAGCTGCCACCGTTCAATCCTTCCAGTGACGATATTACATTCTGGCTGGATAGATTTGAACGTTCTTGTCGTACTCATAATGTGGATAGATCACAATATGCAAATCAGTTATCAGAGAATTTGAGAGGTGATTCTCTGACTAGTTTAAGTCTGGTAAAAGAGGCTGATAAAGATAATTATGATGTTATTAGAGCAGCCTTGATAAAAAAATATCAATTGACAGAAGAAGGTTATCGTCTTTTGTTTAAGACGATGGTGCCTGAGGCAGGAGAAGAATTCTCAGAATTCATTGCAAAGGCACGTCTTACATTTACACGATGGATTGAGCTATCCAAAACAGAAAAAAACATATGAAGCACTTATGGATTTGTTGCTCAGAGATAAAATTATGCCATGTGTAAATAAACCATTCCTTGAATTCCCACATGAGCGGAAACCCAAGACACTAAAAGAAATGGAAGAATATTGTACCCAATACGTCACTGCACATCCGGACGTAGCTTTTAGCAATGCTAAGGTTAAGGAAAGTGTGCCAGTTGCTTCAGCAACACCATACAACCCTAATTACTCACACAAATTTCAGGGACCACAAAACAGGTTTGATAAAAAGGGTAACCATAATAGTTATCAAAACCAAGGTAACCAATCATTTCAGGGTTCTTCTGCGAAGTACTGGAGACGAGCCGACAGCCCTCGATTCAGAGGTGGTCATAATTATAGGTATTTCCGCAGAGGAAGTCATTATAGAAACTATCCAAGTTATCCGTCATGGAGACAACAAGATCATAATTATAGAGATACTCATTATAATGAACATGATAATGGTAACCATGAGAACTATGACTCAAACCCAAATAGGGGTTACAATAGAGGAAACAATAATGATTATAGAGGCAATAATAATCGTGGTAGATCACAATACAAAAAACATAAATCACATTATCAGGCAAACTCTGCACAGCAAGAGTCACATGAAGCCTATAAACAGACTAAAGATAATAATGACGCTAATAATATGGCATGTTCCGCTTTTGATTTTGGGAGAGCATCTCAGTGCCCCCAATGCAAAACATTATTTGAACCAACTACGGTGTCCACTTTAAGTTGTGGCCATCCTTTTCCCGCTCTTCCTGCGTCAGTCGCGCATGATGGAAGAGGTTCTCTTGTCTTACACAAAGGTTTAGTAAATGACAATCCAGTCTCAGTTCTTTTTGATTCTGGATGCACCACAATTGGTGTTAGGCAGTCACTCGTGGATCCTTCTCGTGCCACAGGAAAAGTAGTCAAATGTGTAACATTTGGCGGAACCTTAGAGAAATACTCTACTGCTATCATTAGGATTGCTACTCCTTTCTTTACAGGAGATGTACACGCATGTCTTCTGCCGAATCCGATCGCTGATCTTATGATCGGTCGTATTCACGGAGTCAAAGAATGCACTCCGCAACAAATTTCCGTTTGGGAAAAACAAAATATGCAAACTGCTAATGCTGTAGTCACTAGAGCTCAAGCTCTTAATATGCCTCAAACTTCATCTACTGAAGATAATGAAGTGCATAACCAAGATGATCCCTTGGTAATTTCTCGTGACTCATTTATAAAACAGCAAGAAGATGATCCGACTCTAAAGAAATTCTTCACTCTTGCAATAAAAGGTGATCCAAATAAAGATACAAATCGTAAATCTTGGATTACAATAAATAATGGCGTACTTGTACGTATGGTTCAAGACCCCACTAAGTCAAGTCATTCTCAGATTCTTGTGCCCAAGAATTTGAGAGTTAAAATTTTGCAGCACGCTCACGACTCTCAGTGTGCTGGACATATGAGTTTTTCCCGTACGAAGTCAAGAGTTCTTGCGGCTTTCTTTTGGCCATTAGTAAACAAGGACATACGGATATATTGTCGATCTTGTAAAGTGTGTCAAGAGGTCAAATCTAAAGGTCCACGCCATGCTGCACCTATTCAGGCTGCAGACATTCCTATTCGGCCGTTTCAGAAAATGGCAATAGACATTATTGGTCCGTTTAAGATCAAGTCTGCCAGAGGACATCAGTTTATCTTGACGTGTGTTGATATGTGCACACGTTGGCCAGAGGCTATTCCTCTGAAGAGCATTACTACTGCTGATATTGCAGATGCTCTTTGGCTCATATTTTCTCGTCTGGGATTTCCCGGAGAAATATTATCAGATCATGGAACCCAACTAATATCGGATACCATGTCTCAAGTAATGTCTACTCTGCAGGTAGAAAGATCTTTGAGTAGTATCTATCACCCAATGTCTAATGGAATGGTCGAACGCCTAAATAGAACACTCAAAAACTTATTAGGGAAGATAACTGAGGATCATCCTCAAGAATGGGACAGGGTTTTACCTGCGGCCCTCTTCGCCTACGGAGAGGTCCCCAATGAACATACAGGATTTTCTCCCTTTGAACTTGTCTTTGGCGCGCAACCGCGCGGCCCTATGTCTTTGCTTCATGATCTCATAACCGCTGATAATATTAACGATGACACAAAATCCTCTTACGAATATGTCATCGCGCTTAGACAAAAGATTATCGAAGCATGCAAATTAGCAACTTCTTCTGAATTTGCTAAACAGAAGGCAAGGCAATTTGCCAATAAGAAAAGAACCTTACGACAACTTTGTCCTGGTGACAAAGCATTTGTTTTGCTACCTTGTAGGGAAAACAGACTTCTTATTTCTTGGAAAGGTCCGTACGATATAATATCGAAAATTTCAGATGTTGACTATATTGTCGATATTGACGGGAAGCATAAAACCTTCCACATCAACATGCTTACGGAATTCCATGAACGTCCTGATTATTTATAGCCTATTTTCCAATCAACGGACGATTCTCCAGTCCAACATGGTCATTACTCATCACTCTCCGTAATACAGGATGAGGAAACAAGTTTTTCAGATGTAAATCTTCCTCTTCCGATGATTCCAGTTCATTCTAGTGAATCATGGAAAAATGTTACTGTCTCTCCTGATTTATCTGCATCCTGTAATGTATATCTCCAGAAAACGTAATGCTGCAGAAAGGAATTACTCGGTTTTAGACCGTGAACTGTTGGCTATGGTCTGGTCAATTCTCAAACTACAAAGATTCCTTCTAGGCGCACATTTCATAGTAGAAACCGACCAGAAAGCTCTTACGGCTATACAGAGTAAGAATTTGAAGAGCTCGAGGTCTACTCGATATGCAATTGCTCTTCAACCATTTCATTTCTCGGTTCGAGCTATACGTGGATCAGATAATGTGATGGCAGACATTTTGTCTAGATGCCCACATGATTTCACCTAACTTTTATGTCTTGGACTTCCTAATACATCTAAGTCTATAATAGTTTCTGTCTATATCAAAATAGATACACATTTGTAATTTGTAATATAGTGATTGTATCACTACTTAGCGGTTCATTGATGTATATTCACCGCTGTTCTTTGATGATTTTTCTTCTTTGTTAATCATGAACTTAAGATACCTAATATGAATTTATTTGATGAAATTTTTGTATGCATTGTGTCATTGCCAACATTATAGAATACGTTGGTGACACCTCCCTGGAAAAATTTATACTTAGAGAAACGTTTACTCTGAGATTATAAGATTATGAGATATATTCTCACTGGTCGCTCCATGAGTCGACTTAGCCTCACATTTGGCGTTATATTTGTTTTTGATACTTTCATCTGCGCATTATTCATGCGTTGTGAGCCTATTGTATGTTGCTCCTAGATGTATTTCAAAAAAAAAAAGTTTCATTTTTTTCCCCCGGGAGGTGTGGTAAGACTGTTACGTGCAGTTTTTTTATAACTGATAATGTAGTCTGTCTGTATGCTTGTTATATGTTGAATAAGATTTATGGGTCTAATTTATTTTTCATTGGAACCATAATCTAAGGGCGAATACTCATCTTTTGCTTTGAGGGAAAGTAAATATGTAGTTACTCCTCTTTTAAAGGTGACACCAGCTGACTGGATAGGTCAGAGGGGATGCGAACTGCGCATGTCCAAACTAAGGAGTTTTTTGATGAAGATTTCCGGCGGGAGGCCGTGGTTTTTGTTCTGGGTCTGTCAGACGGAATGTCTGATTATTTCTCTGCATTGCCTTTTGGGGATGGAAACTCTTCCACTATATTTAGTGTCCCCTGTGTTATTTCTGTTCGTCAGGAAGACGACAGTTGCTTCGAAGTTGTGTTAGGAATTCGTATCAGGGTAAAATAACGAAACTTTCACACTTCCTTTGTAAGGATCATATTTTTGAATCAACCAGTGACAAGAGCTCACAAATGGTTGGAAGGCAGAGCATTCTTCTTGTTACGCTCGTTGGAGCCATCTAAGACCGTTAGGTCTAGATTTACACACAGAAACCCATGAGTATAGCTAGTATTCTACAACCTGCATGATTAGCGGTATATTTTGAACTTAGACACTTATGTCTACAGACGAGGAATCCACAGTGTTTACTGTTTGATAGAGGCCTAATATATATAACTACCTGGAGTGGAAGAACAGATGGGTTATTAGTTATTATAACTTTGAAAATGAAAACTCGCCTGATGTACAAGGGAGTTGTATAAGCCTATCTTCGAAAGGACAGCCTATCTTCGATACGTCCGATTAGAGGGATGGACTATGCTAATTTCGTCGCCCGCCATGTTTGGGAGGTCGACTTAAGAAGAATGACTTTGATGAGTCAGAAAGAAACTGTTGGATGTTTATCCAATATTTACCCGTTGTGTAATACGGGTTTTTTTTGCTAGTTGTAGACTGAGAGATATCTTAGAGGCTGCAACACTTTGATAATCATATAATTATTGGAACTTATGTACATGCCATTGTTGTGAACTGTTTTCATATCTGCCATGTTCCTGTGTCATACTTACATGGAGTTGTCTTCGTCTTGTTGCTGTGACCATAATAAATGATCAAAACGTACACAGCTGTTCACTTATATTTTGACTCCATATTTGTAACAAGTACAACATATGCCTCCATCAACTTCACATCTACATCCTTCAAGGTGATGAATGCCATACACACTCTTGTACGTTACGGGTGGTGATACCAGTCTGCACTGATACATAGACGTCCACCTTGACGAACTACCACGTCACACATTCGCGATTAGTCATATTACAGCACGATACATCACCAGCCACGACCACCATTCATAACCCTCCACTCCCAAAGGAGCATAGGCCTTCAACAAACACATGCCAAGTCCTCCTGTCACGTGCCATCATCTCAAGTTCTTTCCATGTTCTCCTCATCATTTTCACCTCTGTTTCCAACTCTCTTCTCCATGTACTTCTTGGTCTTCCTCTGCCTCTCTTGCCCTGGGGGTTCCAGAACAAGGACTGCCTTGTAATGCTATCAACAGGTTTCCTCAGTGTGTGTCCTATCCATCGCCATCGTCTTCTTCTCATCTCTTGTTCCACTGGCACTTGTCCAGTTCTTGTCATCAGTTCCACATTGGTAACCTTGTCATACCATTTTAATCCCTCTATTCTACGCAAGCACCCATTTATGAAAGTCTGTAGCTTTTTGGTTTTTTGGTTGTTGTCTTTGTTACGACCACCATAGCAGTATATATATATCAGTCTTACTGCATCAGTTGAACATAGGTTTGCAACCATATTGGTAACAGTGAGTTTCTAAAATAATAATTATTGCACTAGGTATTTATCTCATATAGTCCAGCATAATGTCTACTCTGGATTATTTTATTGCACAAGGGAAAGCCCTTGGCAAGATTGAGGAAAAATTAGAAGAATTTGCACTTGCTGAATATGCCAAGGCGCAGAAGGCTGAAGAAAAGAGACAGAAAATGGAAGTTGAAAAACAAAAAATGGAAGCTGAAGATAGGAGATTTCAGATGCAAGCAGATGAGAGAAAATTCCAAATGAAAATTGAGAAACAAAAGTTAGAAGCAGATGAGAGAAAATTCCAAATGGAGATGGAACAAAAGAATTTAGAAGCTGAAAAAAACAATTAGAAAGAGAAGCAGAGGAGATAAAAGTCGAAATGCAGATGGAGGCTGAAAAACAGAAAATGTTACATGACGAGAGAGTCTTAGCTATGGAGCTGGAGAAAATAAAGGTAGTGAATATGCGTAATTCACAAAATGAGGCAAACAATCAAACTACTTCTGATAAGGCAAATGCAAAACGTTATGATATTAAGTTACCCGCTTTCAACCCTGTCAGTGACGATATCTCGTTCTATTTAAATAGATTTGAACTTTCATGCGAATCTCATAAGATAGATAAATCGCAATATTGTGAACAACATAGGAAGTTATTTAAGGGTGAAGCCTTGAATACTATAAGAATGTTAGAAGTCCCTGACGCAAATAACTATAATGTGGTCAGAGCTGCCTTATTAAAAAGTACCAACTGGATGAAGAGGGTTATCGCCTACGCTTGAAGTCTCTATTGCCGGAGACGGGAAAAGATTTCTCAGACTTTATATCAGATATTCGCCTGACCTTTTTACGTTGGGTGGAATTGTCAAAAACTGCATACACATATGAAGCCCTTATGGACTTATTGCTATGCGACAAACTCATGTCGTCGCTTAGTAAATCTTTTCTTTCATTCCTACATGAACGAATGCCTCCAAACTTAAACGATATTGAGCAATACTGTCGCCAATACGTGACGGCACATCCTAATGTAACGGTTAGCAACTCTAAAGTCGAAGAAGGTTTACCCGTTGCTTCAGCAGCACTATATAATCCTAATAGGCGACGTAGATCTCAAAGTGCTGATCGTAATTTTGGTGATAGATATAATCATAATTTTAGACAGAACCAATGGGATCCATCACGTAATGATTCTTCTTCAGGGAACTGGAGGCAATTTAACGGTCCTCAACATGGTGGTCCCAACAATTATGAAAATTTTGGGAGGAATAACTACAATAGAGGTTATCAACCTTATAATAATTTTTCTCAGAGACAGCAAAACCCAACAAATAGATATTCTAATCAAAGGGGAAATAGCAATCGCGACAATGCAAACTGGAGTTCAAATCAGAACAATAGTTTCAATAGAGGTAATAACAATGCTTCCAATAGGAATAATAGTCGCGATAGATCGCAATATGACGGTAGATCTCCAAATCGTAATAGATCGCATCGTCATGCAAACTCTGCTCAACAAGAGCCCCAGGTTAATAATGATTAAGGTAACAATAATAATACTGTCTCTAATGCTATTGGTTCCTCTGCTTTTGATTTTGAAAGAGCATCTCAGTGCCCGGAGTGCACAACTTTGCTCGATCCTACAGCATTAACTACATTGAGTTGCGGTCATCCTCTACCCCCTCTTCCTGCCTTAGCTGCGCATGACGGAAGAGGGTCTCTTACTCTACATAAGGGGTTTGTGAATAATAATCCAGTCTTAGTTCTTTTTTATTCCGGATGCGCAACTGTTGGAATTAGACAGTCTTTAGTTCATCTATCTTGCGCAACAGATAATATGTTGAAATGTGTGACATTCGGTGGGACAGTTGAGACTTTTCCGACTGCCATAGTCCACATTGCCACACCGTTTTTCACTGGTTATATACACGCATGTTTGCTCAGAGCACCTATCGCCGACCTTACTGTCGGATAGATACATGGTGTAAAAGTGTGTACACCGGTACAAATTGCTGCTTGGGAACAGCAACATAACCTTACTGCTTCTATACCAAAATCTTTTCACCAGGTACATTTTGCTAAAGTGATACATTCTGCTAATATAGATCATTCTAACAGTATTGATGATACGATTGTTCATCATGCTAATTTTGGTGCTTCTTTTAGCCCAGTTCGACATACTTCAGTACGTCTTCGCTCTAACTTTGATCCTTCTTTAACAACTATTATAGAAGAAGATCCTTCGATTTTATCTGACACACACACTAACTTTAGTGCTACGACTGAATCTATATCCAGTCATGTTGATTGCAACTTTTTTGCTGCAATGACTAGCGTTTTCTTTGCCTCATGTAAGGATTTACTTATTGGTACATATCTATACCTTATGAGTTTCCTTATTTTTCTTACTGGGCCGGTTAGCTCAGTATCTTCGTCTTTTACGACTGTTTGTTGTACTCACTGCTTTTGTTTTAAACTTCGACGTAGGTCCAAGTTTACTGCTATCTGGTTTTGCATCTTCATTGTATGCTTCTTACTTTTTTCCTTGCCCAATACACAGGCTATAACTTCATTCCAATCATCGAGTTATATGCATTTGTCAACAGCATTTCCTTTGTCTTGCGCAAAATCGCAGACTGTCAGCCATCATGACGCTCTTAGTTATCATTACC
Source organism: Oreohelix idahoensis (assembly GCA_024509875.1). NCBI lineage: Eukaryota > Metazoa > Mollusca > Gastropoda > Stylommatophora > Oreohelicidae > Oreohelix > Oreohelix idahoensis. Next base: position 24,310 of record JAMPIV010005598.1, on the reverse strand, counting down.
ATTGTAGAATATACTTGATTATATCACTTTCTTCCTTACATAGAATACGTCACACAGGCTGTAGTCACGAAGACATCACAGTACCACACTTAGAAGTCATGGAGCTTTAATAACGACTGGTGCCGTTTCAAACAGTTTATTACAGGACAACGGCGACATACGTTGACATCAAAATACACTGTCATTTGGACAAGGTTCAAGCACATGGACATAACAAAAGTTCAACACATCTGGCATCAATGAATCTCGAGTAGCCTGCATGTATCACAGTGCTAGTAGCATGTCAATCTACATTTCTTCTGATACAGCCGCTCAGGTACATCTTTAGCAAAACATGCCGCATAAGGAGCGGGCTTCCAAGTACTTAATGTTAGTCTATATATCTTCTGACACAGCAAGTCAGGTACATCTTTAGCAAAACATGCCGCATAAGGAGCGGGCTATATTATATAAATAATGTTAATCTTCTGCATCCCATCTGACCAAACTAGTCAGGTATATCTCTGGCAAAAATAGGCCGCATAGATGGCGGGCTTCCTTATATAAATAATGTTCATCTTCTGCATCACATCTGACCACTCTAGTCAGGTATATCTCTGGCAAAATTAGGCCGCATAGATGGCGGGCCTCCTTATACAAATAATGTTAATCTTCTTTATCACTACTTCCCGCACCGAGAGTAAGCCACCTTAAAAAAGCAAAGTTATTAGCTACAACGAATAGCTTCAAAAGTATTGTTACCTGCTCTGCCCTCCAGGTTTCAAACACAAAGAAAACACTGGCCATTTCCTAGACTTTACCGAACTATGCCAGAATCACAATCAAGGGGAATCTTAAACATCTAACATACAAAAGAACCCTATTTACCGATTACACAGTCGGAGACGATCCCTCAACACCTTCTCCGCTCGAAAACGCCTGACCGACTGTCCAGAAAAAACAGTCTTCCGGTCCCGCGCAAATCATCGCGCATTCCCAGATCATCACAAGCCCTGAGTAGAGCTCACATGGGACAAATCCAGAACTTTTCCTGGAAAATGCTCTATAAATCTCCTTATATGGGAAGATAAACAACTTCTATCTATTCCAGAACATATAACAAACTGTTAAACTCCCTAGACCACAAATATAAAAAAGAAGTATAAAAAGGCCACATTCCTAACTTAAAACTTGACCTTAACAGTCTACTCAAATGCATGGCGTACATGAATATTATAGAAATATAGCAACATACAAGACAATCTAAATTTACATACACACTCCAAAAATTAAAAAAAAAATAATGAGCATGATACAACAGGCTCATAACGCATACATGATGCGCTAATGAAGGACATCAAAATATATGACGCCATAATGTCAGGCTATACTGACGCACAATGGAGCGACGAGTGAGAAGGAAAAACAAATATCTCACAACTTTAGAGAAAATATTTTCTCAAAATACAAACATTATATAAAAGAGGCGCTACCACAATCGCACAATAAAGTGCTGAGTACAGACGCAACTTTACAATGCTAGAAAAAATTCCATTCACATGACTACATATATCCCAACAACAAAAAATACAATAACGACATGTCACGCATATTATACTCTAAATATCGTAATCTACAGAAATATATATTGACACCGACATATTATCAACAAAAGGTTATATCATAACATAGTACCATATCTTTTAACATAATATTGTATACTAAAATACAACTATCTGGAGATGACCTCCGAAGTCCCAGAACATTCTGTACTCAAGAGGGCACCACAGACATCTAAGTAGCGTCAAATGCAACATGTAAAACAGGGACGTCAAATCTTGAAATAACTGGCAAACGGATGAGACTCTCCATATAACAGCGCCAAGTGACATCAAAAAGTCTACGCTGTGAAACAAGACAAATGAGAATCTCTGTTTGATAACTGTAGGATTTTATAATATACAATAGTTAATCCTACATTTCTATCTATTAAATGTGGCCGTGTAGACTTACGGCCCCTGTATGTATATAATCAAACCTTCCTCTGCTAACCTAAAAACGGTAGCAGAGATAGTAATACAGACTATTTTAGAGTCTTGACTTATCAGGATCATAGAAATGTCCTACCCGAGTGTTAATTTATAACCACGGGTATTTAAATAAATCCGAAATCTATAAAGAGGTCTAAAAAAATGAGAGTCAAAAAGAATCATGTGGGCATCGTGACAATATGTCTGCCATTACATTCTCCGAACCACGGATAGCTCGAACTGAGAAGTGAAACGGTTGAAGAGCAATAGCATATCGAGTAGATCTTGAGCTCTTCAGATCTTTACTTTGTATAGCTGTGAGAGCTTTTTGGAATCTCTGAAGTTTAAGTATCGCCCAGACCATAGCCAATAATTCTGGGTCTAGTACCGAGTAATTCCGTTCTGCTGCATTCAGCTTTCTAGAGACATACGTTACCGGATGCAGAGTGTCATCATACTCCTGCATCAGTGCGGTCCCAATCCCTGTGGATGAGGCGTCGCTGCGAAGAACAAAAGTCTTACTTGCAGTGAGTAGTCTTATGATAGGATAAGATGCAAATAGTGTCTTAATGTTATCTAATGAATATTGGCATTCTGGGGACCAGCGTACCATATTAAGTGACCCCTTCTTCAATAGGGTTGAGAGAGGTGCAGTGATAGAAGATAGGTTTGAAACAAATCTTCCATAGAATTGTATTAAACTTAAGAGACTACGGACTTGCTTCTTCGTCCTAGGAGTAGTGATGTTGAGAATTTTAGAAGTGTTGTTGTCCTCCGTCCTCAAGAGACCATGACCAACTCGGTGACCTAAAAAAGAAATTTCGCTAAAGCCAACATAGGCTTTTGACGGTTTGGCCGTCAAATTATGCGAGCGTAGAATAGACAAAAGGTCAACAAGACCTTGAAAGTGATTTTCCCAGGAATCACTAAAAAACAAATATCGTCCAAGTACGCAATGATATCTGGACGATGTGAAAGGATACGACGCATCATGCGTACAAAAGCAGCTGGGGCATTCATGAGGCCGAAAGGCATACAGTTCCATTGGAAAAAACCCCTGGGTGTTGAGAAAGCAGTAAGAGGTTTGGCACGTTCAGCAAGAAAAGTAAAGAAACTCAGAAAGTATAAATATGTACTAACAATTAAGTTCGTACATGTGGTAAAGAAAACGCTAGTCTTGGTAAAGAAGGTTCAATAAACGTGACTGGACATAGACTCAGTCGTGGCGATAGAGTTAGTGTCTGAGTCAGACAAAATCGGAGGAACTTCCTCCACAATAGTGGTTAAAGAAGAGTCATGGTTAGAGTTGTGACGTACTAAGGTATGTCAAACTGGGCTAATAGAAGCACCAAAATTAGCATGATGAACAACAGTATTGTCCATATTGCAAGATTGCACGAAATTAGAAGAATGTGTCATGTTAGCAGAAAGTACTTGGTGATAAGATTTTGGCATAGTGGCGGTAGTAAGATTATGTTGCCGTTCCCAAGCAGCAATTTGTACCGGTGTACAAACCTTAACACCATGTATCTGTCCGACAGTAAGGTCGGCAAAAGGTGCTCTGAGCAAACATGCATGTATATAACCAGTGAAAAATGGTGTGGCAATGTGGACTATGGCAGTCGGAAAAGTCTCAACTGTCCCACCGAATGTCACACATTTCACCACATTACCAGTTGCGCAAGATGGATGGACTAGAGACTGTCTAACCCCGACAGTCATGCAACCAGAATAAAAAAGAACTGAGGCTGGATTATTATTCACAAGACCTTTATGTAGAATAAGAGACCCTCTTCCGTCATGTGCAGCTGCGACAGGAAGAGCTTGTAGAGGATGACCGCAACTCAAGGTAGATATAGTAGTAAGTTGGAACACAGTTGTGCATTCCGGGCATTGATATGCCCTCTCAAAATCGAAAGCAAAGCAAGCGCTAGCATTATTGACACTATTATTGTTGTAACCTTGATTATTAACCTCTTGAATCTCTTGTTGAGCAAAGTTAGCTTGGCGAAAAGATCTATTATTGTCTTGTTGCGATCTATCGCGGCTATTATTTCCATTGAAATTATTGTTATTTGTTCTATTGAAATTATTGTTCTGATTCGAACCCCAGTTAGCATTTTTGCGATTGTCATTTCGCCTCTGATCAAAATTCCTATTAGATGGGTTTCGTTGTCTACCTGAGAAGTTATTATTGGTTTGATAACCTCTATTGTGGTAACCTCTTCTAAAGTTCTTATAATTGGTATGACCAAAATGTTGAGGACTATTAAATTGTCTCCAGTTCCCTGAAGAAGAATTATTACGTGATGGACCCCCTTGGTTCTGTCCTAAAAACACGATTATTCCTTTTATCAAAATTGCGCTGAGGCCTTTGAAATTTACGTGAAAATTAGGACCATATGGTGTTGCTGAAGCAACGGGTAAACCTTCTTCAACTTTAGAATTGCTAACCGTTACATTAGGATGTGCCGTGACATATTGACGGCAGCATTGCTCCATATCTTTTATGTTTGGAGGTTTTCGCTCATGTAGAAAAGAAAGAAAAAGTTCACTAACTGATGATATAACTTTGTCACGAAGCAGTAAGTCAACAATTGCCTCATATGTGTGTTCAGTTTTTGACAATTCCACCCAACGTGAAAAGGTCAGGCGAATATCTGATATAAAGTCTGAGATATCTTTTCCTGTCTCCGGCAATAGAGACTTGAAGCGTAGGCGATAACCTTCTTCATCCAGTTGGTATTTTTTTAACAGGGCCGCTCTGACCACATCATAGTTATTTTTGTCAGTATCTTCCACCGACATCATAACTTTTTGAGCATCACCTGTACGTAACCAACCAAGTTGATCACAATATTGCGACTTGTCTATCTTATGAGAGTCGCATGCCAATTCAAATCTAGTTAGATAGAATGCAATATCGTCTCGGGTATTGTTGAAAGCAGGTAATTTAAATCATATGGTTTAATATTTGCCTTAATAGAAGAATTATTTGATTCACCTTGTGAATTTGCAATATTCATCAACTTTATTTTCTCCAGCTCCATTGCTAAGACTCTTTCGTTATGTAACATTTTCTTCTCCTCAGCTTCATGTAACATTTTCTTCTCCTCAGCTTCATGTAACATTTTCTTCTCCTCAGCTTCATGTTTCTAACTGTTCTTCTGTTTTTCTTTTCTTTCTTCAATCACCAACAAAACAATCGACTACACAGTGTATAAACAAAAATCTGTTGCGTGCATATTTTGACGCACATATTACAAAAATCGATATGGCTATTTAATATGGAAAAGATATAGACATTCATTCATTTGTGTATGAAAATGCTGTCTATGGGGAAGGCTAGATAATCCATAATTGTTTTACCCTGTTGATTATAGGAGTAATCGTTCTTGATATTAATTCGGCGCATGGATATGACACCCTTGTCTGTACCTATTTCTTAGGGCCAGAAAATAGATTAATTTGCTTATTATGTTTATGGCCTGAATTCATATGTATTACATATTATTAGTACAAGTAGAATCAGTCCTATATTGTATATTTTGGATGGGTAGGCAGGACTATATTCTTGTTACACCGCTCTAGCGGAAGTAGGAGTTGTCTTGTCTAGTCGTGATGAGTTCCGATGTACCGTGACAATGGCGGGTACGCATTTTTCCAGGGCTGGTATATTCTTCAGTAAAAATGATTTACGAAGTAGTTTTTCTTCTATAGGAGATTGTGTCTCTACTAGAGTTGTGTTAGAGACTTTCCTAATGTACGGTACCATGTATGATTCGGACTCCAGGTAATTCCAGTCCCTGTTTTGATGATCTCAGGGCGGTTAGGCCTAGCGGGAATTTTGTGCTTCGCAACGCTAGGGTCAAATTTGTATCGACGGAGATGACAGGCTCCATACTGTAATTATGTCTACGTGAGGTAACTGGATTACGGTAGATCTGTATGGAGGAACTTTATGAAATTATGCTTATGTATTGCAAATTAACTTTGGCTTATATATATATCCTCCTGTGAGCGAGTGAGCGACAACTCAGGGAGGCGGCCATGTTACATTCCTGTCTTCGCATTTTTTGGATCACTGTCTAAAGAACGGGGCATGTATCTTATTATTCGGACAGTGGCAAGGAGATCTCAATTTGGATAGAAACCCCTTATCGTGGTTTCACAATATGATAAACTGTGAATATAAAGCAACTTTAGTTACTTACCGATCCGCCTTCACTGACGCGCTTAGTCAGATAGGGGATGCGGCCATTGATGTACTACCTATTATTTATGAATGTGCCATGACATAGGATCTACTATGTATGCCTGCAAATTGATATGTCAACATACCCATGATTTACTCGTTATGTCCCAGTGTGAGCGTCCAAATAAACTGTGTAAACAAAGATTCCAGCAGTCTGCATTGGTGCCTTGTAGACACAAGTGAATGAGTGTTTAGATTGGTCAGAACACGAACAGTACACCATTCGCGGTAAACACACTCTACACTTCTACCCATATCTACACCATCCTGCGTCGGTTGAAGTGACCAAGTTTAGGGCGTGCTTCCCCTGGAGCCTTAGAGGGAAACTACTGTTTACAGCTGCCTTTGCCTTCCCTAACTTAGGACTAGGGTGAGTTACCCATTTACAGCTGGGTAGACTGGAGCATGCCTGATCTCGACAACTCTGTACACTACCATGGACACATACAGTAGTGGCACCACAAACAACATGCTACAGTGATTGATAGTGGAGCTTTACAGAAGAAAGAGAACACACCACACTTTACAGAAGGTTTACAGTATACAACTGATACTTCTTTACAGACTGACATTTTACAGTAACAGTGTGTGCAAGCAAACTTTACAGTGGTGAGCCAGATCCCTGGGTCCAGCCTACGCAGTCTTGTGTTGAGAATCACATTTTACAGTTACAAGAACATTTGTTTGACCACATCAATACCAATAGGACAGCTATATAATCAATGTCAGCTTGACCTGTTCTGACAAGTGTAGCAATATCTGGGACAGCACTTGTTGACATTTGGCACAGTACAGTCAGTGTTCTAAACCAGTGATTGTTTATCCTGCTGTAATAGAAGAGCATTGTTGAACATAAAGTGCAAATTTCATCGGTGGATCTTCTAATGTGCTCAAAAAAATTGGACAGTGTAATAGTTAGAAAGCAAATCTATTACTCAATAAAGTGGTAGTCTAATTTATTAAATCTGAGCATACTTTGCAACACATTCTATCCACAACACATATATTATATTATATATGCATTTATGTTATTTGTTATGTATTAAATTAGTTTATGTTCTGTGTGACTAGTACAAGGTATGCCGAGTGACATTGGTCTGGTACTAGTATTCTATAGGTACACATTTTCTTAATTGGAAATTTGTTAGCAACAATTTGCTGCTATTTCTGTTAGTTGTGATGAGATGTTCTTTTCTTCGTTGTTTTTGTTAATAATTTTGTGTTCCTTAGTTTTGTTTGATTTGTTTGTATAATTGTAGGTCTCATCTTTTCTATTTTTGATTTCTTTACACCCTTATGTTTATACACTGTGGCGTTATTTGTCTTGTTATCTTATTGCAGTTATCATCACGGATTCTGTGATCATTTTTTTCATTTCTCCTATTTAATTTAATTTGATCTCTGCAAATGTTTTCAGATTGTCTTTTCTTGTTTGTCCTTTGTAATGTCTTTAGTTGACATATGACATATGAGGTATAGTGGAATACACTTATATTATAGTACAGATCAGTACTTTATGATTGTTATTGTTATAAAACAAAATGTACAAGACCTTTATAAGGCTTGTCTCCCAAAGTGATTGGTAAAGGGAAATATTATTTTCCACAGGTACTCAAGTGATCATTGATTACATTAGGGTATACAAGACCTTTGTAAGGCTTGTCTCCCACAGTATTTGAGATACAGTTATTGTTGTCCACAGGTACTCAAGTTATCATTGGGTATTATAAACCATACAAGTTTTCACTAAGACTAAGTCTATGGTATAGACTTGTCTCCCATTAAAGTGAAATAAGGTAATTTATTTACTTTTTCAGGTTTCTGATTTAAGAAGACAAAATGTCTACATTAGATTACTTTATAGCACAAGGAAAATTCCTTGATAAGACTGGGAAAGACTTAGAACAATGGGCTGTTGCTCAATATGACAAAGCATTGGCTGCTGAAGAGAGGAAAGCTCTAGCTGAAGAAAAAAGATTAGAAAAAGAAGCTGATACTGCTGCTGAACTAAAGAAATTGCAGATGCAAGTGGAGGAAAGGAGATTTGATGCAGAACAGAAGAAATTAGAAGCTGCTGCTGCAGCTGAACAAAAAAAATTAGAAGTTGCTGCAGAACAGAAGAAATTAGAAGCTGCTGCAGAACAGAGAAGATTAGATAGAGAAGCTGAAGAGAGAAAAGCAATAAGAGAACATGAATTTGAGTTAGAGAAATTAAAATTGACAAGTATGAATAATGTTAATCAGGCATCTAGTGGTAATGGTAAACCCTTTGTGTACAAGGTCAAGGTACCAGCGTTCAACTCTGCCAGTGATGATATAGCATTCTGGCTTGATAGATTTGAACGGGCTTGTCGAGCTCATAATGTTGACAAATCACAGTATGTGAATCAGTTGTCTGAAAATCTAAAAGGGGAGTCTCTGAGTAAGTTATATTTCGTCGAAGAGGCCGACAAGGATAATTATGATGCTGTTAGGGCAGCTTTGATGAAGAGATATCAGCTGTCTGAGGAAGGTTATCGTCTTTTGTTTAAAACAATGAGACCTGAGGTAGGTGTAGAATTCTCAGAATTCATCTCAAAAGCACGAATTACACTTTCACGATGGATTGAATTATCCAAAACAGAGAAAACATTTGATGGTCTTACGGATTTATTGCTAAGAGACAAGGTCATGTCTTCGGTAAATAAATCATTCCTAGAGTTCTTACATGAGCGTAAACCTAGTACATTAAAGCAAATGGAAGAATATTGTGACCAGTATGCCACGGCACACCCTGACATGATTCTTAGTAACTCTAACATTAAAGAGAGTATGCCAGTTGCTTCGGCAACAGAATATAATCAGAATTACTCACACAAATTCCAAGGAGCTAAAAATAAATTTGATAAAAAGGTTAATTGGAATAAGTATCAAAACCAAGATAACCACTCAAATCAGGGTTCTTCTTCGAAGAACTGGAATCGGGCAGATAGTCCTCGACACGCGAGGGGTACCCATAATTTTAGAAATTCTCGGAAAGGGAGTAGCTATAGGAACTACCCAAGTGCTTCATGGAGACAAAAAAACCAATATTTCAGGGATACTCAATATAATGAGCATGATGATTATGATCATGAATATTATGATTCAAACCCAAATAGGGGTTATAACAGAGGCAATAATAATTATAGAGACAATTATAACCGAGGTAGATCACAACACAAAAGACATGGTAAATCTTATTAAAAGGCTAACTCTGCACAACAGGAGTTCCACGACACCGATAATCAGAATAATGATAAAAAAGACTCCAACAGTGTAGCAAATTCCGCTTTCGATTTTGCTAGAGCATCTGAGTGTTCGCAATGCAAAACATTATTCGATCCAACCACAGTTTCTACTTTAAGCTGCGGTCACCCGCTTCCCGCGCTCCATGCGTCAATCGCGCATAATGGAAGGGGTGCTCTTGTCTTTAATAGGGGCCTAATAGATGGTACTCCGGTATCAATTCTTTTCGATTCGGGGTGCACTACCATCGGAGTGAGGCAATCACTCGTAAATCCTTCTCGAGCTACAGGCAATATAGTCAAATGTGTAACATTTGGTGGCACATTGGAGAAGTACTCCACTGCCATTATCAATATTGCTACGCCTTTCTTTACAGGAGAGGTGCAAGCATGTCTCTTGCCGAATCCGGATTTAACTGGAATGATAAGCCAAAGGGTCTGACCACCAAAAGTGGATTTAGGCTGACGACAAATCACCACCCCTATCGACACCTGGTATAAAAGTGCAAGATGTATGTGTCTTCTCTGGTTTATAGTGTTGCTGTGTATGTTGCAGTAGAATAGTTCACAGGGTACAACACAGGCAACATGATGTGTAGAGTCATGAAAATGGTAACTTCGCTTTATGTTTTATACCATTTATTGCACGCCACAAAACAGTCATGATATTTTGTCATCACCAACATAGTTTAACGAATGCAGCATTCAAAATCATATTAGCTGATAGTCATGTAGGATTCAATACTCAATAGTTCTATTGTAAACAGATAGCTTCTGTATATTCGATATCATAAAGTTCTGGTTCATGAAGCTGTATAAATTATATATATATATATATATATATATATATATATATATATATATATATATATATATATATATATATATATATATATATATAGCACAGATCTGGGTGCCTAAGGTTCATACATATAACTTCTGCAACAGTGTCAGCTGCAGATCATCAATGTTCATAGACAATAATAAATGCTCCCTTCCTGATGCTAGCAGATCAGATGTGTACAATAAGTCCGTTTACTGTCTGCACGTGAATAGCATACATGGAATACAGGTCAAACCGACCCTTATAACCTTCCTAAGTCTAACCATCTGACTTGGACGTGATCTCTGATATAACGAATCCTGGAACACAGACAATAGTCTTGTTGGTCTAGAGCGACCCATATATATATAACTAGTTCAGGTATAAAGATACCGGTGGCGAAAATCCTAGTCAAAGTACCTCTCCATTTTGAATCACACAGGCGAGCAAGGAGCCACAAAATGACGAACTTCTAGATGATAGCATAAAGTTCAATACAAGAGGAATTACCTTTCTTCGGAAATCAACCACGAACATATGCCTCCAGGCAGGCTTGAATAATACTGGGAAATAGTCTAGTTAGCTAACTAACTCACAAAGACAATGTATTTCCCTCAGAAAATCACAAGACGCACATTGCGTCCGCTCGCTGCTCAGACCATTTCTAAACTCCCGAGCTGGGCGGAACACACCAAACGAACTACCAGTTTTGACATGCGCAGAACTCCAATATCTGAGTCGCCGCTCACATAAGACGATTCTAAGAACATTCGAGATAAAAGTCTTACACAGTCGCGCCTTTTATGGTCATGAACAGAAGCGTTAAGACAGGTTTTCAGACATCTACAACAGTTGACTGATACTACCAAATAAGGAGATATGGTCACGCTTCGTTCAAGAAATTATAGACCGAACGTGTCTCTATACAAGAGAAGGCAAACTCATAAAAAAATTGTAGTCTCGATATCTCGGGTTATGTCCCTTTGACTGTAAAAAACATAATACACCTTTCAGTCAAAAAATGATCATACATACGAAAAATGATCATACAAAGACTGGAAAAAGTAATTATTTGTGCGTAACATTACCGCACCCTCCCGGGAAAAAAAATGAACCATTTTTTTTTTATCCTGGAGCCGGAAAAATCTAGGCTCCTAACGCACGTATGATGCGCGGATATATACCTAACAAACTAGCTCAACGCATGGAGCGAAACTGAGATCATATCTCAGGTCCTTAGAGAAAAAATTTATCTAAGTATTCGCGTATATATTCCAGGAAGGTGCCACCAACACACGCCACAATGATGGCAACATCATAATAAAAGTCAAATTACTCTCATACCAATATATGAAATTAAATATATCATTATGATATCATACAATGTGTTGTGCAAATAGCGGTGTAATATACTAATATACCGCACTATATTATTACATTATATAATGCATCAGTAATTAATAACTAATACAATGTTATTCTTCGTTGACATAAAACAATCAATAGAAGAAGATGTGGACATCATCCGCTCCCAATCTAGGACAGGACTTGATATCCTCAATGTTCCACAATGGACATAATCTCGCAGACTTCACTGATGTGCTGCGAAAATATCAATAACACAAATCTTAAAGACAACTGGTAAATCTCTTAATACAATTATGCAAATATATTATCTAAATGTGGCCGAGTGATCTTTTGGCCCGTATATCACTAACTAAGCCTTCTTAGATAATTACATGGTAAAAAAGGTAAAGGTAAAGGAACCCGTTACACGCCCATTTAGGCATATTGGGAATATGGTGTTTGGCCCATATTATCTTGACCGTCGGCACACGAGGGGTGATGTGGTCGGCATCACGCCGGCCGCCTTAACCTTCCCAGAGTAGCTCTGGTACCCATTTGGGGCTGGGTCAACCCAGGAGCCGTTTGTGGCCTAAAAATTTTTCCGCCTCATCTGGGGATCGAACCATAGACCACTGCGCTAGGAAGCCAGTGCATGGTACAATGTTATAAATTCCCCCCAAAAAAGTGAGAAAAAATCTACTAACATGTCATTATAATATTGGACTGTATATCAGGAAATATATATATGACAGAAGAATCATGTGGAATCGTGTGGGCATCTGGACAGAATGTCTGCCATCACATTATCCGAACCACGGATAGCTCGAACCGAGAAATGAAATGGTTGAAGAGCTATGGCGTAACGAGTGGACCTCGAGCTCTTCAAGTTTTTGCTCTGAATAGCAGTAAGCGCTTTCTGGTCGGTTTCCACAATGAAGTGTGCGCCTAGAAGAAATCTTTGTAACTTCAGAATAGACCATACCATAGCCAATAACTCACGGTCTAAAACCGAGTAATTCTTTTCTGCAGCATTTAATTTCCTAGAGATATACATCACCGGATGCAGAGTATCAGAATACTCCTGCATTAGTGCTGCCCCAATCCCAGTTGACGAGGCGTCACTTCGAAGAACAAAAGTCTTCTCAATAGTAGGTAACTGTTGCGTGATAAATTCTCGCAACATCATTTTATTACAATATCTATTTTATAACGCAAGGGCAACAACTGCTTGAAATTTATAGTTACTTTTCTCGGTAAGCATTTGTCTTCTCGCGTTGGTATCGAATGCAGTTAAGTTTGAGCTGTGGTCATTTTGCGCTGGACTGCGCATGACTTGTCTTGCTTCTTGGTCGATCGGTTTCCGCCCACCACTAGTGGAGTGAGCGATTTGGAATGGCGAAAGAGATGCCTCGTTGAAGAGGGGATCTCCGCTATTTTTTTTGTTCTGTCAGGAATGTGAGAGTCCTCTTATGGATATTTCGTTTATTCGAGATAATACCTCTAGTGTATTTGCACATGCCGGGAGGCATAATATTTCTGTGTATTTCCGGAAGGCAAGGTAAATTAACATTTTCATTAACTCTATCGATTTTTGGTCGTGAACGATTTCTGGTTCATCGCCTGTCTTCGAAAGTCGTCGTCACGAGATGTTTTCCTAGCTCACATGTCGCTGTATTGTACTGCATCGGTTGATGCAGGTACCAAGGACCATTACTTGCTACTTTGTTAAATGAACTAGGTTTGAAAAACCTTTATTATCTAGAGGATATTTTTGAGGACATTATTTACACTTCGGCAGACGTGTCTGTCTTGCTGAAGTCAGACTAAGGAGAGTGAACTGATCTCATATATCTGGTTATCTCCTGGCTGTTATAGAAAAGGATGGAGTTTTTCACCTGACTACATTTACAGCACTATGAAATATAACATGCATCTGACTCATCATTGTAATGCTGTCTACCGTCCATTGCTGTATTGAATGTTGCTGTGATAATGACTGTTTGATGTGTCTACATATTCGCGTAACCATTTTGTCACTGTGGCGTCCACAATAAATAATGAAGAAAAACGTCAACGGCTGTTTCAAGAATCATTGACTTTATACGTCGTGAGTTTACTGACGTCCTATGTGGATTGCCCTGTTATTTTTGTATGAACATTGTTTTGACTGAACACATCTGCACACTACACAAAACCAGACATGCGGATACCATCCATCATCATATGGCATCACGCATCATTTGGTGGCCATAAGCTGGTTTGATTCTGGTACTAGCAAACACGGGGTCCCTTACCCACTTCATTTTCAACAAGAATTCATCAGCATCCTTCAAGAAATTAACATTCTTCAATACAGTCAACATCTTCAAAATTTTCAAAGTACTCGGCGTTGCCCGGTAAAAGTCAAAATTTCAACTTTTTGACGGAAACAAGAATTTGACAGTACCCGGCGTTGTTACATGTTGCCGGATAACTCGGACTGCTGTTATCTTTTACGCAAGTCAAGCAAGTTGCTGCTGTCAAGGTTCCAGTGCTGTCGTTTTTGTGAAGGTCAAGTGCCGGTTGAAACGGGTTGTTTTCTGAAGAAGGCCAAGTACCGATTTCCATCAACTTACTTTTGGATTAGAAGGTCAAGTGCCGAAACAACTCAACACACAGTATTTCAGAAGCTCTTGTACCATCGTGTTAGCAGTGGAAGCAGTTCAGATGTGCCATCATCGTTGGAGCTTCGCTCTTTAGGACGTTGATTGACATCCGTTTTTCTGCTGTTCTACGATTGGAAGCCTATAAGTTAAGTGGCCTGTTTGTATGTAAACTGTGCCCTTATACTTCTGCTGAGTCTTCTGTGTATCATCTCATTCTATATGTTATATGTTTATATGTTATTCGTATATTTATATGTTTATATTTCAGCGGGTTCTCGGTTGGGTGGTGTCTCCGTTAGATTATGCCACGTCATAGAGGTCGTCTATTGTGAGCGTTTTCTGTAAGGTTTGCAAATTTCCAATACTGGAATTTGCTAAGCGACTTCTGTTGCTATTTATGTTAGCTGTGATGACATGTTTTAATATTGTTTTCGTTATTATTTCGCATTCTTTAGTTTTGTTTTGATTTGTTTGTATTTGTTAGCCTACTCTTGTCTATAATTTAGTTTCATACAACATTTTTGTTTATACACTGTGGTGTCATGTATTTTGTTTAATTCTATCGCAGATATCGTCACATTTTTTGTGATATTTCATTAATTTCTGCTTTATTTTTTGTTGATTTCTGCGAACGTTTTTGTATTGTTGCTGATCTTTGTTATTGTTTACATTGTTATTGTTTACATTGTTTGCATTGTTTACATTTTCAATGTTTACATTCTGCATGTGTTTACATAGTCATTGTTTACAGTTATAGTAATTAGTTAATGGGCTATGCTAATGCACTGTTACTACTACACTGATGATAAATGAATGATGAATAGTGTCGTGCACTATTGAATGAGAAGTGCACTTATGATCAAGAATTGATTGTTGATATTTCATATACAAGTTCTTTGATTGGAGACTTGTTTCCCACAGAGACTGGGATAATATAAGGTGATGTGAATATACAAGTGCTTAATTAAGACTTGTT
This sequence comes from Oreohelix idahoensis, assembly GCA_024509875.1. NCBI lineage: Eukaryota > Metazoa > Mollusca > Gastropoda > Stylommatophora > Oreohelicidae > Oreohelix > Oreohelix idahoensis. The sequence continues at coordinate 8,989 of JAMPIV010005598.1, read as the reverse complement.
ACACTTAGGTTTGAAATAAATTAGTTAATTATTTCAGGTTTTGGACTTATATATTACTCATCATGTCTACATTTGAGCACTTTATTGAGCAGGGTAAATTGCTTGGGAAGACTGGTGATAAGTTAGAAGAATTTGCAACTGCTCGATATGATAAAGCAATGGAAGCTGAACAAAAGAAACTGCATATGGAAGCTGAACAAAAGAAACTGCAGATGCAGGTGGATGAAAAAAGATTCCAAATGGAAATGGAAAAACAAAAAATGGAATCAGAAGCTGAGGAAAGAAAACTCCAGCTACAGCTAGAAGCTGAAGACTTCAAAAAGAGGCTGAGAATAAAAGACTTGAAAAAGAGGCTGAAAATAAAAGACTTGAAAAAGAAGCTGAAAATAAAAGACTTGAAAAAGAGGCTGAAAATAAAAGACTTGAAAAAGAAGCTGAAAATGAAAGACTTCAAAAAGAGGCTCAGGCTGAGGAAAGAAGATTACAGAGAGAGTCTGATGAGAGGAAAGAGAAAGCAAAAATGGAACATGAAGAAAAGGTCTTAGCTTTAGAGTTGGAAAAATTGAAATTGACAAGCATGAGTAATGGTAATGATTCAAACAAGGGTTCATCTTCTGGTAAGGCTAATAATGATACTTTTAAGATTAAGTTACCAACATTTAGTCCTTCCAGCGATGACATAATGTTCTATCTGGACAGATTTGAACAAGCATGTACAGCTCATAACATAGACAAAGCAAAATATGTTTATCAGTTATCAGGGATACTGACAGGTAAAGCTCTAAGTATATTAAATATGGTGGATGAACCTGACAAGAACAATTATGAGGTTGTCAGGGCCGCTTTGTTAAAGAAATATCAGCTTAACGAAGACGGCTATCGTCTACAATTTAAAAACATGTTACCTGAAAATGGAGTTGAATTCTCCGAGTTTATTGCAAGAATACGCATTACTTTCTCACGATGGGTTGAACTATCTAAGACGGAAAAAACTTATGAAGGACTTATGGACTTAATACTTAGAGACAAAGTCATGTCGTCTGTCAATGAGTCTTTCCTTGCTTTCCTTCATGAACGTAAACCTAAAACAATAAAAGAAATGGAAGATTTCTGTTGCCAATACGTAACTGCGCACCCACACATAACCATGGGTAACTCTAAGGTGAAAGAAGGTTTACCAGTTGCTTCGGCAGCTCCGTATGGTCAAAACTTTGCTCGTAGATTCCAACAAAATCTTGATAGAAAGAGCAGCGGTAATTTCTGTCAAAATCATGGAAATCAATTTCATGGTGATTCTTCTTCGAAGAATTGGAGACAACCTGATAGTGGTCGTTACTATCACCCTAATAATTATAAGCATTTCAAAAGAGGATATGGTAATAGAGGTTATTCCTGCCGAAGACCTCAGAACCAAACAAATAGATGTTCGCATCAATGTGAACATGATAGTAATCGTGGAAACTGGAATTCGAACCAGGATAACAATTACAATAGAGACAATAATAACTGCAGAGATAATAATAACTTTGATAACTTCAGAGGTAATAATAGTCGGGGTAGATCTCAACACAAAAAAAAGAGATATCAGCAGGCTAATGCTGTACAACAGGAAACTGAGGGAGCCTGTAATCATGTTGTTGATAATAAAAACTTTGACGCTGTCACTAGTTCTGCTTTTGACTTTGAGAGAGCAAACAAATGCCCCCAATGCAGTACTTTATTCGAACCGGGTACCATAACTACTTTGAGTTGTGGTCACCCACTTCCCGCTCTTCCTGCTGCTGTTGCGCATGACGGGAGGGGTTCTTTAATTCTACATAAGGGTCTTGTTAATGATACTCCGGTCTCACTACTTTTCGATTCCGGATGCACCACTATTGGTGTTAGACAATCGCTTGTAGATCCATCTTGTGCTACAGGAAGGGTTATTAAATGTGTCACATTTGGCGGCACTCTAGAAAAATATCCTACTGCTGTAATTCGCATTGCCACTCCTTTCTTTACTGGAGATGTGCATGCTTGTCTCTTACCTAATCCTATTGCGGACCTTATTATTGGTCGTATTCACGGAGTTAGGGAGTGTACCCCACAGCAGATTGCTGCTTGGGAAGATAATAACATGCAAGCTACAAATGCAGTAGTTACAAGAGCACAAGCTCTACAAACACCCGAAACTTCACTGAATAGTGATAATGAAGTTGATAGCCAAGATAGTCACTTAGTGATTACTCGTGACTCTTTCATAAAATTGCAAGAAGAAGATCCTTCTTTAAAAAAATTCTTCGTTCTTGCGAAGAAAGGTGATCCGAATCAGGATACAAATAGAAAATCTTGGATTGCAATGAGAAACGGCGTACTTGTACGTATGGTACAAGATTCGACTACGTCGGCACATTCGCAAATTCTTGTTCCCAAGAGCATGAGAGTGCAAATATTGCAACATGCTCATGACTCGCAATGTGCTGGACATATGGGTTTTGCCCGTACGAAGTCGAGAGTCCTTGCGGCTTTCTTTTGGCCTTTTGTCAATAAGGACATTCGTATTTACTGCCGATCATGCAAGGTATGTCAGGAGGTCAAATCTAGAGGACCACGACATGCTGCGCCTATCCAGGCTGCTGACATTCCTATTCGGCCGTTTCAGAAAATGGCCATAGATATTATTGGCCCTTTTAAGGTCAAGTCGGCCAGAGGACATCAGTTTATCCTTACATGTGTCGATATGTGCACACGTTGGCCAGAGGCTATTCCTCTTAAGAGCATATCTACTACAGATATCGCAGATGCTCTTTGGTTGATATTTTCTCGCTTGGGGTTCCCCAGAGAAATATTGTCAGACCATGGCACTCAACTCATATCTGACACTATGTCACAGGTAATGTCTACCTTACATATTGAACGATCTCTCAGTACTATCTACCATCCTATGTCTAATGGGTTAGTTGAGCGTATGAATAGAACGCTCAAGACTTTGCTTGGTAAGATAACTGAAGATCATCCTCAAGATTGGGACAGGGTTTTACCCGCGGCTCTCTTTGCCTATAGAGAAGTCCCTAATGAACATACATGATTTTCTCCCTTCGAACTTGTCTTTGGCGCGCGTCCACGCGGCCCTATGTCTTTATTACACGATCTCATCACTGCCGATGATATTAGCGATGAAACTCAATCCTCATATGAGTATGTCATTGCTCTTAGACAAAAGATCATTGAGGCATGTAAGCTAGCAACTGCTTCATCAGAAATTGCTAAAGAGAAGGCAAGGCAGTTTGCTAACAAGAATAGATGTCTACGACAACTTTGTCCAGGTGACAAGCATTCGTCCTACTCCCCAGTAGGGAAAATAGACTTCTTATTGCATGGAAAGGTCCGTATGCAATAGTCTCTCGGATTTCCGATGTTGACTATGTGGTCGATATTGATGGAAAGCATAAAACTTTCCACATAAACATGCTTTCGGAATTTCACGAACGTCCGGACTATTTGCTGCCTATTTTCCAGGCAACGGATGATGCTCCTGCACCTCACGGTCATTATTCATCCCTGTCTGTCATACAGGATGAGGAAGCTACCTTCTCTGATGTCAACCTTCCCCTTCCAGTGGTTCCATTACATTCCACGGAATCTTGGAAAAACGTTTCTGTTTCTCCTAATCTTTCTGGTGACGAACATCGACAAGTCTCGTCGATGTTACAAACATTTCAGGATGTTCTCACTGACATTCCTGGACACACAGATGTCATAGAACATGACATAATTCTTACCGACAATAATCCAATTAGGGTTAGGCCGTATCCTATTCCTATACACTTCAGTCGCAAGTGGAAAAGGAATTGGATGAAATGATTCAATTAAATATAATTGAACCATCGACTTCACCATATTCTTCTTCCATGGTTATTGTCCGGAAGAAGGATAAGAACATACGAATTTGCGTTGATTATCGCAAATTGAATCAGGTCACAAAGTTCGACGCTGAACCGATGCCTTTGTTAGAAGATCTACTGATTAGACTTTCTAATTCTAGATTCTTCACTAAACTTGACTTGTCTAAAGGTTATTGGCAAGTGCCTTTAGCAGAGCATGCCAAACCTCTTACTGCTTTTTTTCTACACCTAGGGGTCTATTTCAATGGAATGTTATGCCTTTTGGTCTCATGAACGCCCCTGCCACTTTCGTTCGCATGATGCGTCGAATTCTGTCACATCGTTCGGATGTCATCGCATACTTAGATGACATCTGTCTCTTCAGTGATACCTGGGAAGATCACTATTTAGGGTTATATGACTTACTGTCCACTCTACGTGAGAATATAATTTGACAGCAAAACCTTCTAAAGCTTTTGTTGGTTTTGGTGAAATCTCTTTCCTGGGTCATCGTGTTGGTCATGGTCTCTTGAAGACAGAAGACCACAATACTTCCAAAATACTGAACATCTCTGTTCCTAAAACGAAGAAACAAGTTAGGAGTCTCTTAGGTTTAATTCAATTTTTATGGGAGATTTATTTCAAATTTATCTTCGATCATGGCACCTCTATCAACATTGTTGAAGAAAGGTTCGCCTAATCTGGTCCGTTGGTCTGAAGAATGCCAATCTTCACTAGACCAAATCAAGAATATATTTTCTTCTCCTCCCATCTTAAGATTACCTACTCTTGATAGGACTTTTGTTCTTCGGAGTGATGCTTCATCCACTGGGATTGGAGCAGCACTGATGCAAGAATATGCAAATACTCTGCATCCTGTTATGTACATTTCTAGAAAACTAAATGCGGCAGAGAGGAACTACTCGGTTTTAGACCGTGAGTTGTTAGCGATGGTTTGGTCAATTCTAAAACTACAAAGATTCCTCCTGGGCGCACATTTCATTCTAGAGACTGATCAGAAAGCTCTTACAGCTATTCAGACTAAGAATTTGAAGAGTTCGAGATCCACTCGATATGCTATAGCTCTTCAACCTTTTCACTTCACGGTACGAGCTATCCGTGGTGCGGATAATGTGATGGCTGACATTTTGTCTAGATGCCCACATGACTCCAACTAATACTTCTGTCCTATATTTCCATATATTACAGAGTCATAACACACCTATATTTCTACAATAGATTAGCACATCTGTACTCACTTTATATGTACACACTATCGTGCTTTGTTGTCATCTTCTTCTGTTCGTATTTTAAGATGATAGAGGAGGACTGAGTAGTTAATATAAGGGCCGTTAGTTTACTAAACAGCCACAATTATTAATAATGTATTGTACCTTATGAAGCATATTAGTTATTAATTAGCATTATATTGCTTGTACTTTCTCAGAATGTCATTGTTGAGCTGAGGACTTACCTTACTAGTATCAAGCATGACGAGTTCTAGATTGTGTACTTACCCTCGGAATACCAGAGCATATGTCCTGGATCGTCATGTAGTTTAACTTTACTATGTACTTATGTCATTACATGTCAAAGAATGTACTATTTAAATTTTCCTATCAGATTTGTACATCCATTTTTAAAGACAATATTAGAGTATGCTGTTTAATGATGATTATAGTAACTTGCATACGTATATTGTGTTTACATGCTAACGTGATGTGTGTTGGTGACACCTCCCCGATGTGAATATTTTTTGAGACATATTTATTTTTCTGTTGAGGTATATCCTCACCAGACACTCTATATTTAGCCTCATGTTAGGCAATTTAATTAATTATCGCGCATAATTCGTGCGTTTTGAGCCGCTTATCGCATGCTCTTTGATATTGAAAAAAAAAAATATGTTCCACATTTTTTTTTTTATCGGGAGGAGGTGGTGATATGTTGCGTGATAAATTCTCGCAACATCATTTTATTACAATATCTATTTTATAACGCAAGGGCAACAACTGCTTGAAATTTATAGTTACTTTTCTCGGTAAGCATTTGTCTTCTCGCGTTGGTATCGAATGCAGTTAAGTTTGAGCTGTGGTCATTTTGCGCTGGACTGCGCATGACTTGTCTTGCTTCTTGGTCGATCGGTTTCCGCCCACCACTAGTGGAGTGAGCGATTTGGAATGGCGAAAGAGATGCCTCGTTGAAGAGGGGATCTCCGCTATTTTTTTTGTTCTGTCAGGAATGTGAGAGTCCTCTTATGGATATTTCGTTTATTCGAGATAATACCTCTAGTGTATTTGCACATGCCGGGAGGCATAATATTTCTGTGTATTTCCGGAAGGCAAGGTAAATTAACATTTTCATTAACTCTATCGATTTTTGGTCGTGAACGATTTCTGGTTCATCGCCTGTCTTCGAAAGTCGTCGTCACGAGATGTTTTCCTAGCTCACATGTCGCTGTATTGTACTGCATCGGTTGATGCAGGTACCAAGGACCATTACTTGCTACTTTGTTAAATGAACTAGGTTTGAAAAACCTTTATTATCTAGAGGATATTTTTGAGGACATTATTTACACTTCGGCAGACGTGTCTGTCTTGCTGAAGTCAGACTAAGGAGAGTGAACTGATCTCATATATCTGGTTATCTCCTGGCTGTTATAGAAAAGGATGGAGTTTTCCACCTGACTACATTTACAGCACTATGAAATATAACATGCATCTGACTCATCATTGTAATGCTGTCTACCGTCCATTGCTGTATTGAATGTTGCTGTGATAATGACTGTTTGATGTGTCTACATATTCGCGTAACCATTTTGTCACTGTGGCGTCCACAATAAATAATGAAGAAAAACGTCAACGGCTGTTTCAAGAATCATTGACTTTATACGTCGTGAGTTTACTGACGTCCTATGTGGATTGCCCTGTTATTTTTTGTATGAACATTGTTTTGACTGAACACATCTGCACACTACACAAAACCAGACATGCGGATACCATCCATCATCATATGGCATCACGCATCAGTAACCTAAGAATAGGTGGAGATGAAAATAGGGCTTTAACCTGGTCCAATGAGGATTGACATTCTTTAGACCAGCGGATCAGATTAGGCGACCCTTTCTTCAATAAAGTAGAAAGCGGTGCCATAATGGAGGACAGATTCGGAATGAATCGTCCGTAGAATTGGATCAAACTTAATAGACTCCGTACTTGTTTCTTCGTCTTAGGGACCGAAATGTTAAGTATTTTTAAAACATTGTGGTCCTCTGTCTTTAAAAGACCATGACCAACACGATGACCTAGGAAAGAAATCTCGCTAAATCCTATAAAGGCTTTAGAGGGTTTTGCAGTCAAGTTATACTCGCGAAGAGTAGACAGTAATTCGTATAAACCCAAATAGTGATCTTCCCAGGAATCACTGAATAGACAGATATCATCTAAGTATGCTATGACATCTGTACGATATGCGAGAATTCGCCGCATCATGCGTACGAATGTAGCAGGGGCGTTCATAAGACCGAAAGGCATGAAATTCCATTGGAATAAACCCCTAGGTGTAGAAAAAGCTGTAAAAGGTTTGGCACGTTCAGTTAGCGGAACTTGCCAATAATCTTTAGACAAATCTAGTTTGGTAAAGAATCTAGAATTAGCAAGTTTATTGAGTAGCTCTTCTAATGAAGGCATAGGTTCAGCGTCAAACTTCGTAACTTGGTTCAATTTGCGATAATCTACGCAAATGCGAATGTTATTATCCTTCTTTCGAACAATAACCATAGACGAAGAGTATGCTGAAGTGGATGGTTCAATGATTTCCAAACGTATCATTTCATCCAATTCTTTTTCGACTTGAGACTGGAAATGGATAGGTATTGGATAAGGTCTGACTCTGATAGGATTATGATCAGTTAGCACAATGTCATGTTCAATGACATGTGTGTGTCCCGGGATGTCTGTAAGAACATCCTGAAATGTTTGCAACATCGAAGAAACTTGTCGATGTTCCTCAGCGGAAAGATTTGGAGAAACGGTCACGTTTTTCCAAGATTCCGTAGAATAAAGTGGGACCATAGGAAGAGGAAGATTGACATCAGAAAAAGTAGTTTCCTCATCCTGTATAACTGACAGAGATGAGTACTGACCATGAGGTGCTTGAGAATTGTCCGTTGCCTGGAAAATAGGCTGCAAATAGTCAGGTCTTTCATAAAATTCCGTGAGCATATTTATGTGGAAAGTTTTATGCTTTCCATCAATATCGACAACATAGTCGACATCAGAAATTTTGGAGACTATTGCATATGGACCTTTCCATGCAATTAGAAGTCTGTTCTCCCTTGAAGGAAGTAGAACGAGAGCTTTGTCACCTGGACAAAGTTGTCGTAGACATCTATTTTTATTTGCAAACTGCCTTGCCTTTTCTTTAGCAAATTCGGATGAAGAAGTTGCTAGTTTGCATGCCTCGATGATCTTTTGCCTAAGAGCAATGACGTACTCATAAGAAGATTGAGTTTCATCGCTAATATTATAGGCACGAAGTGGTCTGTGATAGCTCATCGTGAAGTAAAGACATAGGGCCGCGCGGTTGCGCGCCAAAGACAAGTTCCAAAAGGGCGAAAAACCCAGACGATCAAACGGCATAAGATCGATCTGATGTGCAACGTTGTGCGCGTTCACTGCTTTTGTGACAGTATATGTCCTTTCATCGGACAAATCTATCCACTAAGCGGGAGGCTATAACAAGAGTTCCCATTACGAGAGATCACCGCAAAATGAGCTAGATTGCATGCGGATGAACAGCATGGATAGGTCGACGATAGGATAGCTCTGGGTTATCTGTCGTTAGCCAGGCTCATCTGCCTTTGGCCATACGTGTGCACATTATCGACACATGTACGAATTAAATTGATGTCCTCTAGCTGACTTAATTCTAAAAGGACCGATAATAATCTATTGCCATTTTTTGAAAAGGAGAGAATAGGAATCGGCTCAGGCGAACCTGGTCATAGGAGAGGTAGTCGCATGCATGTCAGTGGTTTACTTTAGATTTTGAAGCTTCTGGCAGACTTGGCAGTAGCGTCACAGTAAATTCGTATTTCCATCACACAACATTCCCACAAGACA